>CM042025.1:53575000-53857500 GCA_023525975.1 Smallanthus sonchifolius | reverse complement strand
TTGTGCAATGTGTCATCTAGGATTTTTACTTATTAAGTAGTATAGATATGGATATAAATATACTAGGTTAGAAGCCCGTGTATTACACGGGTTGAATAAATGCAATGCTATATAGTTAGTATTAAAATTTTAGATATTACATATTTTTGACATTACATAGGTTTTTAATACAAATTTTATGAACGTTATACAGTTATTTTTTAAAAATGTTTTATAAAAAGAATGAAAGAAATATTCAATTTATAAAAATGTTTTATGACCAAACTTATTTTTTTAAATAAAAAAGGTTTTATAAAAACAAATATAGAAATCATTATTATTTAATAGAAGAGATAGGCGAGAAACAAAAAATTATAACAACTATTAAAGAAATTTATATAATTAATAGGAGAGAGAGTCGGGAAAAAAATATTTTGAATGCATAAAAGAGTGACAAGTGTTCCACTAAAACCTTTATTTATTATATAGTATAGATCTGTTAGCATTTAATACAAAAATTACAACAAATTTCAATTAGAATCATAAAAGTTCAACATTTTTCATTCCAACCACTCAAATTCGAGTTTCGATATCTTATTCATCTTAGCTCTGTTTTGAACGCGATTTGTTTCGTTGTGAAGCTCTCACGTCATAGAACCCAAACCCGCAAAATAATAATGATATTATTTGTAATTATATATATTTATGTGTGTCCAAAGTTGGGAAATCCTCATTTTCCCAGCTGTGAAAAGTCTTTTTCACTGTTTTTCCATCAAGGTTATATATCCAGCATGGGTAGTTTGTTGAGGTCGCTCGCCAACCAAAGAAATCAACTTTTCCATCCCCATGGAATGAACTGAAAAAAAATCCATCTCCATTTTCATCCCCAAGCCATTGCCATTTATTAAACTCACCGGATTGCATAGTGAATGCATTTGATTTCCAATTCCTTTCAGCCACTGTACATTTTTTGTTTCTTTCTAATTCGTATAAGTTGAGGAACATATTCATCAGTGGCTCATTTGTAACCCTACACACCCATTAATCATTCGGATTTTCTTGCATGAAAATTGTGGTGCTTTTCGAACAATTTATTTTCCATGTGGTTTGGTTGGACACCTTTGATCTCTCTGTCTATGTTTTAAAAAACTTTAACTTGTGATATTATGTCTAGGATGCTTATGGCTATATAGTGTGGTTCAAAAGATGGCAAATACTGTTGGATTTTATGGACTGACCCGATGGATAACGCGGCTGATCGAGCTATGACCCGTGACAACGAACATTAAATCCACTTAACCTGCTTAACTGATAATTACGAACTGTTAGCGAGACGATATATTTTATATATATTCGTTAGACGCGAATTATTATTTATACTAGTTTATAAATAATAATTGTATATATATTGTTTTAATCTTTCATTAAAACAATTAAATGAGTTCAGGCTTTTGCATCTCGTATTGGACTATGGGCCCGAAAACAATTAGTAGGGTTTATTATTATTATTATATAATAATAACCTAATAATAGGTTGTGACCAACAAAAAAAAGGAAAATCAGCCGCAAGGGCTTTTTGGCTTTTTGGTTTGTGATTTGTGATCGCCGGCCAATCATACTAACTAGTCCCGCCGCCGGTTCTCCAGCAGCCCAATCGCCGCCGCTTTTGCAAGTTCCGGCCAACCCTGGTGCATCCCGTTCTCTCGCTTTCGGTTCGTGATCTAGCATCGACTTATTGTACTTAGGTGTCTCAACTGGTTAATCATTAACCACTAAGGTATAATTAATCTCATCAGTAGATTAATTGTTTTTTTTTTTTTGTGTTTGCGTGTTCATAACCAGATCGTGTTCGGTTTGTCAGTGCTGTTAAATAGGTTATGATTTTATTTTCCGCTGCGTATTTATTAATTAACGGAATTAATTAATTTCTCTGTCAAAACCCGTTTACTACAAAAGTCAAACTGATCACCACTGATCCCAACAGTGGTATCAGAGCCTGGGTTATAACACGCAAATCGGAACCGGTCTGGTTTCACCGGTTAGATTAATCACAAACTTTAACTATCTTGAAGTTTCTGATCTGATCTGTTTTTTGGGGCAATTTTTTTATTTATTAATTTGGTCGATTTTTTATTTTATTTGACCAAATATATTGCCCGTATGTGATTGTGTTGAATATGTAAATCTGGCCCGACCCATGTGATTGAGTTGTTTGTGTTTATTATTCAGTTTTTGGTTTTATGGTTTTGGCCCACTTTTGATGGCTCAAAGTTATAATAAAATAGTTTTTTTTTTATTTTATGAATGTAATAAAAACCCGAAGACAAATCTGAAGACGCAACAGGAATCATGGATTCAGTGGGAGTCATCCGAGACTAGATGCACGGAAGTCCATCCTTGTGGTTGTTTTAATTTTGTGAACCTCGTGACCCGTTTGGTGTTGCTAACTGGCTCTAGCAAGATAAAAAAAACTTGACCCTAAAAGATTTACATATTTATTTGCTTTATGGTTGCTTTTAATCTTTTATAACATAAATTTATTATAAACCAACCAAACACCAAACGTTTTAAAAGAAGTTTTAAAATGTCACAATCTGTCACCACAAGTTCTAATTTTACAACTTGTAGAATTTTATAAAAATAACAACTGTCTTGTTTTTATAAAATAAATAACAGCTAAGGTTTTGCAATTTAAACTAAATTTAATTTCAAAACTTATAACTTAATAGTTTTCAACTATTAACTTTAACTGGTTATTCAAGTCGCGACAAACTTAGTTTTAATAGGTTATTTAAAATTAAGTGTCCTGAGAGATGAAAGAGTTCATCAAATTTTTCATGACTTTAAATAGTAAAACTGGCTTTTACATCACACGTATGATTTAATCATTCGTTGTGTTTGACCCTATTCGGTAAACACTAAAATTGGAACCCATATTTAAAACCAATGGTCTATGTCATCCTATTATAAGGAACACTTGGAGCATAAAACGAAACATCGGTGTTTGGAGACACAGCACCGCATTGGATGCGTAGTTTATCCTTCCAAGGCGCAAGGGTTTCGTTGACACATCCGGCCCTTCCGCAAGTACCTGTTTTAGGACGACTATTACTTTTCTCTCTTGTTACATGCCCCAACTGTCAAGAGATTAAAAGTGGGCATAGATGAGGCTAAACGTAGCAATGCATAGACATGTCTTGTCTTAGCGACCTCATACACGAGAGTTGTGCATCTTTCCACAATTGACACTAATTGTCAGTCTAGTTACCCACTTACTAATATTGTATGCCACAGCTACCATTAGTGACTGATTTAACTAGATTCTCACTCCTTATTCCAATTTCTGTAATTGGGTCATAAATTAATAAGGACTTTTCACTTTCTTTATACTAATTTATTTTCTTTGCTTATCTTGACAGATGTCTACTGAAAATAATAATACTAATAACTCCTTTGCTATCAAGTCTATCCTTGAGAATGAAAAGCTGGATAACATCAACTTTCTCTCGTGGCAGTGCAATATGAGAATAGTTCTCAAGATGGCCAAGAAGGTCTATATTCTCGATGCACCAGTCCCTGAGGCACCCGATGGTAACACGGCTGCCGCTCGTAAGGCCTGGGAAAAACAAAGAGATGATGCTATTGAGGTGGCCTGCCTTATGCTAGCCTGCATGTCCCGTGAGCTCCAAAAGAGCATGGAGGACCTGAGTGCCTTTGACATGATTGAGCAACTTAAGGGCATGTTCCTGAAACAAGCCCGACAAGAACGCTATGAAACCATGTCTCAGCTCATTCGCTGCACGATGCAAGAGGGCACGCCTGTTAGTGCTCACATACTTAAGATGAAAGGATACATCAACCAGATGAACAAACTTGGATATCCCATGAAGGATGACATGGCTACTGATTTCATCTTAAACTCTCTCCCAAGCTCCTATGCTCAATTCGTAATGAATTTCAACATGAATGGCTTGGAGAAGACAGTGGCCGAGCTACATGGTATGCTCAAAACGGCCGAAATGAATATCCAAGGAAAGAAAAATCAAGTTCTGATGGTCAGATCTGCTGGTGTTAAAAAATCTAACCCCAAGAAAAGAGGTTATAATAGCAAAGGCAAGAAGAAGGTTAATGTTGCTGCCAAGCCTGCCACCAACAATAAAAAGAAAGCTTCAAAAGCACCCCCTCCTGAGGAGCGCCAATGCTTTGAATGCAACAAAATGGGGCACTGGAAACATAACTGTTCTGAATATCTAGCCAAGCTGAAGCTGCAGAGGGCCAATGGTGAGGGCACCTCTTTAGGTATTCTCATTTATGTTATTGAAATTTTTACTGTTTCTAGCAACACATGGGTATTTGATACTGGATGTGGATACCACATCATTAATGTCATGCAGGAGCCTAAAAGTTGGAGGAAGCTGAAACAAGGCGACATGGAGCTCATCGTTGGTGATGGGAAAAGAGTACCAGTTCTTGCAACTGGAACATATCATCTCTCATGTCCTTCTGGCCTTGTGGTTGTTTTGAACAATTGTTTATTTGCACCTGGTTTAACCAGAAACATTATTTCAGTTTCTTTATTGTTTAAACAAGGATTTAAGTACGTTTTTAATGGTATTGCTATTTCTGCCTACTTAAATGATATCTTTTATTTTGAGGCTAAACCTCAAAACAGTATTTATGAGATTGACGTTCAAACTGACAATAACATATATAATCTTTCTAAACGTATCAAATCTGGCATTAATGATACTTTTCTATGGCATTGTCGACTTGGCCACATAAGCAAGGCACACATTAAAAGACTCCAATCCGAGGGAATTCTTGAACCTACCGGACAAGACTCATTTGATAATTGCGAGTCTTGTTTAGCTAGCAAACTCACAAAGGACCCTTTCACTCATGTTGGTGAACGAGCCAAGGATCTGCTAGGCCTTATACACACTGATGTGTGTGGCCCTTTCAGAACCATGTCTAAAAATCATGAAAGATACTTCGTTTCATTTATTGACGATTATAGTCGATATGCTTATGTCTATCTTATGAAACATAAGCATGAAACATTTGAAAAGTTCAAAGAGTTTCAAAACGAAGTAGAGAAACAACTCGATAAATCTATTAAGACACTTCGATCAGATCGAGGTGGCGAGTATCTCAGCTTAGAATTTCTTAATCATCTGAAGGAGCACGGAATTATTTCTCTGCCCACTCCTCCTCGCACACCCCAACTTAATGGCATGAACGAGAGGAGAAATCGAACCCTACTTAATATGGTTCGATCGATGATGTGTAGAACTAACTTGCCTCACTCCTTCTGGAGTTATGCTCTTATAACCGCCGCCCGCCTTGTAAATCTGCCACCGACTAAGAAGGTGGACAAAACCTCATATGAGATATGGCACGGGTCTAAACCCAATATGTCTTACCTTAGAGTATGGAGATGTGATGCATATGTCACCAGCGATTCTAATAACAAGCTCGATCCTAGAGGCGAAAAAGTTGTTTTCGTCGGTTACTACAACAAAAGAGGATATTATTTCTATCATCCTGATGCAAACCTTGTTTCCATCAAAAGGAAAGGACGTTTTCTCGAGGAAGATCTTCTAAATCGAGGAACCGGAAATAATATTATGGATCTTGAAGAAATTCAAGAAACACAAACAACCGCTGAGGAAGTCGGAGCGTCTGATCAACAAGAAGTTGTTGCTGATGAATCAGACATAAACACAAGCGTTTGCAGAAGTAGTAGGTCTCGTAAAAATCCTAATAGATACCTATGGCATCTTGAAGCTTCTAAAGTCCTGTTAGTAGCTGAGTCAAATGACGAACCTACAAACTACAAATCTGCTATTTCAGATCCTGAATCCGAGAAATGGCTTGAAGCCATGAACGCCGAGATGCAATCTATGCGTGATAATCAGGTCTGGGACTTGATTGAGCTACCCCCTGGTTCTCGGGCAATAGGGAGCAAATGGATTTTCAAATGAAAAACCGACATGCATGGTAATGTACAAACCTAAAAAGCACGGCTAGTTGCAAAGGGTTTCACTCAAACTCAAGGTATTGACTATGATGAAACTTTCTCACCCGTTGCTATGAACAAATCGATCAGGATACTGCTTGCCATAGCCGCGTACCATGATTACGAGATATGGCAAATGGATGTCAAAACCGCTTTTCTTAATGGACATCTCTCTAAAGATGTCTACATGGTTTAGTCTGACGGTTTTGTTGATCCAAAGTATCCTAGCAGGGTCTGTGTAATATCTGTACTTTTCCGTTTACAATTTCCGGCCTTTTTGCATTTATTGTAAACCCTAATTATCCATATTTAATAATATGTGAAAATTCTTAAATGAATTGCTTAAACTATGTGGCTAAAAACCATACTCAAACTATGTTTTAGGGCTAATGTTCATGGTATTTGAATAAAGTCCCTAAACCATATATAAAATTAAATCTCATAAATTATCTAGGTGTAAACAAAAATTGTACTTATTTAATTTGGAAAAATCTTAATTGTATCTTATTCAATTAAAACACAAATTTTATATAAATTAAAATGATTTTTATAAAATTATAATGAATGTTTAAGAAATAATAAGATTTATTCCTAAATAAATCAAATAAATAAAGTTCAATTAAATAAATACTTTTAAAATAAGGTTTTATAAAAATATGTCTTTTTATATCATTTTTAAAGTAAATTAGTTAAACCCCTTGATCCATTGAACCCCTTGGAACCATTTGAACCTTTCAATTTGAACCCTTTTGACCCTAAACCCATTTCATAAGCATATTTGACTTTGAAAAGTCAAACCGAGTCAAACCTAGCCAAGTTCAGTTTCAATTCGCGGATTAAACCGTGTTTAAGGGCCTGCGATCGTGCATAAGCGTTACAAGACCGGTTTCTAATGATTATAACGAACCAATTAAATCGAAATCAAGCACATTAACTCATAAAACCTTTCCCCTAACCGTTTCAATCAAGTGCAAATCAAATCGTGCGTTTCAAATGAAATTGGGACATATACTTCCGTAATACACCTTCGCGACATCTTTTACAAACTTTCTGAACACCCAAACATGTCCCTGTACGTCCCCAAAGCCTCGTTGGGTTCAAGAATCGCCGAACCTTTTCCCCCTGTCGTTCTCCTTTGATTCACAACCATTACAGGTAAGAGTTATACCACTAGACTCTTTTTGATCTAAGGAGTAAAAGCCCTATGGTCTCGTGGCTAAACGAGAACCAATCGGACTGAATTTGGGTTAGGGTTGGGGCCGGCTGTTTTGGGGAAGAAGATGAGTTCGGGTTGGATGATAAAAAGAAAATGCATCAGACCATTGTCAAGGCATTTGCCCAGATCCAATGGTTAAGACGCATGTAGCGTAGGAACAAGGTCGCGGGTTCGAAACCAGCCCCGCACCTTTTTCCCTTTTTATGCATCCCTGAACCCGGATTCATTACCATACTCGTTTAATACATTTCGGACTAAATCTATGACAACTACTGGACCACTGGCCCAGTGGTTTGTTCCTTTGGCCAATACCGAACCCACCCGGGTTCGAGTCCCACTAACCATTTTATTTTTAAAATCTTTTTTTAAAAACACCTATTTCATTCATAACCAATTCATACTTTATCAGAAAATTACAAATAAATAGTCCAAATTTTTGTAATAAAATTCTCTACTGTTTTATAAAATAAAAACAGAAAACTTTCTGAGTTTATAAAATTATTTATTTAAAAGTCTAATTTTAAAACTTGGATTATTTATTTAATATTAGCAAACTTATTCCAAAAATCCTACAAAAATTAAAGAAACTTAATTTATATATTCTTAACGAAATATTAAGTTTCTGGAACTTTTAGACATTTTTACTAATTTTTCACAAATTTAACTTGTAATTAAATAAATAGATTTATTGATTTAATTAAACTAAAAATAATTGAATTTTATAAAAATTCACTATTTAACAGAAAATATTCATGTGATTTATATATAGATTATATTTATTTTTCACTATTTTCTGTAATACATTAGTTAATAAAAGGATTTATTAATTAAATTTCTAAATGAGTAATTAAATAAATAATTACTTAAAACATATTTAAATTACTAAATATAATAATTTAGTAATTTAAATACTTACATCTTAATACCTTAAACTATAACCTAATTACATTTTCAAACCTTAAACTTTCCAAAACCCTAATTTTTCCCAAATTCGAGAACACGAACGAACCTTAGCTTATTTCCTTTAAACTAAATGACTAAACTACAACTATAATAGGTTAATTGTGACCTACTTTGGATTATATCTTTGGATCAAACTTAGCTTGGAAACTACTTACAAATCCAATGTGAGTTTTCATGCCCCTCTTTATACATTTTATCACTTTTGGGGTGAAACATGTTCCTATATAATTACACTTACACTATTGACAAATCTCACAACTTGAAACAAATTCCCTTATGTTAGACTTGTTTAATTGCATTATGTGGCTTATTTGTTGATTACACTAGTTCATATTATTAACTGTTTCGACAGCCTATGAATGGAATTAGTGGTACCATGTGGGTTAGCTACCCCATGCATTTCTTTGATCTAGGATGCATGTAATGAATTCTGAAACTGAAAAACTGTTAACTATATGTTGGACAATCTGAATTGGATAAATCTTAAAAGGAAGGTTTAATTTGGACTGTGTGTATATACAATAAGACTATAATGTATTACTTGTCTTAGCATGGAATTTGTACTTTATCTAAACTACTATATCTATATCTACCATGATTGCTCACCAACAATTCATTTTGTTGATAACTCTTATTTTAAACATGTTTCAGGTGCACCAAGTTCAAGCAACGCTTGATTTATGTTCAACACTTAGGCTTGGACTTAGAAATTTGAAATCTGATTTTATCTTGTTTGGAACTATGTTTTGTCTTGTTTATTTGAACTATTTGTAGCCTTTGAGGCACTTTTAATATTATTGAATAAAATTATGAAATTTTAATAGTTCCAAGTGCTACGAGCAATCTGGTCACAATTCGGGTCATACTCCGACGTGTTCCGCCGCCCGGTTGGGGTGTGACAGATTGGTATCAGAGCCTTGGTTATAGGGATTTAGGTTATTAGAAATCTTTAACCTAGACTATAACTTTAGGACCCTCTTTTAGTCTTGCATGATTAGGAACTTATGTGTTTATTTGTCAAATTCTAAATCTTTAACACAAATCTTACAAATCCTCAAAATTCTAAGACTTTACCTTATATTTCCATCAATATTCTTTTATATGAAATTCTTCAATGTTTTAAAATATTTTATAAAACCCCCTAGACTTTGTAAGTCTATCCAAAATCTCGTTAAGGTTTAAGACTTTGACAATGTTCAGAAACTCGTGCAATCTGGAAGGGTGAATGCCTGTATTCTGAGTTTCCTGTCTAGGCAAGCGTATTCGTACAAATCCAAATTACTGGACCTGTTACGCTTACCTGGGGATTCTCGGGATGAGTGTTCACTTATAGGCTAAAGCATGACTTTCTCAAATATTGTTGAAATCTTATTAACCTTGATATGTCCTAAGTAATTGTGAGGTAAAACCCAACCAACACAATTACTAACTATGTGTTTAAACTTAAGCCTATCTTTACTTTCAAAGCTAACTCTTGAATATTATTATTCATCTCAAACTTGCATTTTACTTTATTTTCTTATAGAATGTCTGATCCCGTTGATACAAATCCGGCACTCACACAACAAATTGTTGATCGGATTGCTGCAATACTACCAGCTCTGTTTCAACATCGTGATCAAAGCTCTTCTAATAACAACAACAACAATGCTTGCAACTTCAAATACTTTAATTCGTGTTCACCACCAAAGTTTTCGGGTCATGAAGGAGCCACTGGACTACTCCAATGGTTTGAGGGCATTGAGAACACCTTCCTTAATGCTGGTGTTCCCGAGGCACTCAAGGTTCAATATGGCTCAAGCGTCTTTCAAAAGCGTGCACTAACTTGGTGGAACGGCGAGAAAACTACTCGCACCGTTCTTGTTGCTATGGCTCTTCCTTGGGCTGAATTCAAGGAACTCATGATCAATGAGTTCTGTCCTCGAAACGAAATGATGAAGATCGAGGAGGAATTTTGGACTCTCTCCCAAGATAGTGGTGACAATTCTGCTTATGTCACTCGTTTTTATGAGCTTTGTCTACTCGTTCCTCACCTAGTCGACACCTTGGCTAGGAAGATTGAGAAATTCTGCAAGGGACTCCCAATTCAAATCAGGAGTGCTGTTCTTAGTAGTAGACCTGCTACTATCGAAGAAGCTGTTCGTCTTTCAGCCACACTTACCGACACTTATGTCGATGCGGGAATCCTTCACCGCAAAGGAGGGAAGAAACCTGCTGTGGTTGCTGCTGTGACTTCTAAACCTGAACCTACTGGTAGAAACAGGAAGAGAAAGTCCAACCATAAACAAAATTATGGGACTGTTACACCTGCTCAACCTGTGAGCCAAGTAGCACCTGCTACTACTACTACCTTCAGTCCAACCAAGAAGGCTTATTCGGGGAGTTATCCTCAATGTGATATTTTCAAGTCTCACCATCTTCCCAATGCACCGTGTTGGGTTTGCACAAAGTGCAAAAGGTTGGGACATACTCAAGATCGTTGCCGAACCCCAAGCAACACTCAATCTCAAGTGCAAGGCCATAACGTGATACAAAACACACCATCCTTAACTGTTAAGGCTTGTTTCCAATGTGGAGATCCAAGTCACTTCAAGGATAAGTGTCCATTACTGGCCAATGCAATAAAAGCTTCAATCTCTGCTTCCAAAGGCCGAGTCTACACCATTACTGCTAGTCAAGCTCAAGCCGATAACGATGTTGTCAATGGTACGTATCTGATCAATAATCAATATGCTACTATTTTGTTTGATTCTGGTGCGGATAAAAGTTTCGTGTCCTTTGACTTTGAACCAATGCTTGCTAAGACTAGAACCCAACTAGACAAAACTTATAATGTAGAAGTAGCTAACGGGAAATCCGTTAAAGTTGACTCAATTATTGCAAACAATCAACTACAACTTAACGAACATACTTTCTCTATTGACTTAACTCCTATGCAACTTGGGAGTTTCGACGTGATCGTCGGCATGGATTGGTTATCCAAACATCGTGCTGAGATCGTTTGTGCCGACAAATTCATAAAGATTCCTCTGCCGTCTGGTGAAGTACTACACGTGTATGGAGAGAAACAACCCAAAGGCTTAAAACTGATGACTATAACAAAAGCTCAGAAGTACCTCAACAAGAATTATCCAGCTTTTCTAGCTCACGTTGTGAAAGAGAAGGACAAGGGTAAACTTATGGCTGATATTCCTGTGATTAAGGACTTTGCTGAAGTATTTCCGGAAGACCTACCGGGAATTGCCCCTACACGACAAGTCGAGTTTCGTATCGACCTTGTGCCTGGTGCAACTCCTATGGCAAGAGCACCATATCGTCTTGCACCATCTGAAATGCAAGAACTTGCTAGTCAACTTCAAGAACTCTCTGATAAAGGATTCATACGTCCTAGTTCCTCACCATGGGGAGCACCTGTCTTATTCGTCAAGAAGAAAGATGGATCTTTTAGGATGTGTATCGACTATCGGGAACTCAACAAATTGACTGTCAAGAATCGATACCCACTTCCAAGGATTGACGATTTATTTGATCAACTCTAAGGAGCTTCTATTTTCTCAAAGATCGATCTTCGTTCGGGTTATCACCAACTACGTGTTAAGGAGGAAGACATTCCCAAAACAACTTTTAGAACTCGCTATGGACACTACGAGTTTGTTGTCATGCCATTCGGTTTGACTAACGCACCTGCCGTGTTCATGGATTTGATGAATCGTGTTTGTCGACCTTATTTGGATAAATTCGTCATTGTCTTCATTGACGATATTCTTATCTACTCAAAATCTAAGCAAGAACATGAAGAACATCTTCGCTTAGTACTTGATCTTCTTAAACAGGAACAACTCTATGCTAAATTCTCCAAATGTGAATTCTGGCTAAAGGAAGTCCAATTCCTAGGTCATGTTATTAACGAGGCTGGGATTCATGTTGATCCTGCTAAAATTGAAGCTGTAAAGAATTGGATTGCTCCTAAAACACCAACAGAAATCCGTTCTTTTCTTGGACTAGCAGGATATTATCGACGCTTTATTTCTAACTTTTCCAAGATTGCTGTTCCTCTCACTGCCCTAACTCATAAGGGTAGGATCTTTGAATGGGGACAAGAGCAAGAAGAAGCGTTCCAAACTCTTAAAGAAAAATTATGCCATGCTCCAGTCCTATCTCTTCCCGATGGCAGCGACGACTTCGTTGTTTTCTGTGATGCTTCAAAGCAAGGACTTGGATGCGTTCTCATGCAAAGGGGTAAGGTGATTGCTTATGCCTCAAGACAACTTAAGGTTCATGAAGATAACTACACCACTCACGACCTCGAACTTGGTGCGGTCGTGTTTGCTCTCAAAATTTGGAGACATTATCTCTATGGAACCAAATGTGAAATCTTTACCGATCACAAGAGTTTGCAACATATATTCAACCAAAAAGACTTAAACATGAGACAACGTCGTTGGATGGAACTGTTAAATGATTATGATTGCGAAATCAAATATCATCCAGGGAAAGCTAACGTGGTGGCTGATGCGTTAAGTCGGAAAGAATATCCTAACATATGTTGTGCTTTTATTCAATCGGATATCGAGACCAAAATTCTTAAAGCTCAACAAAAGGTTCTTTCCGAGGACAACATGCAAAAAGAATTGGGTTGTGGAGTTGAAAAACAATTGGAGACTCGACCCAATGGGTTACTACACTTCTTTAACCGCTTATGGGTTCCGGATCGGGATGATCTTCGTACTTTAATTTTTGACGAGTCTCACAAAACTCGGTATTCTATACACCCAGGAGCCGATAAAATGTACAAAGGCCTTCGCCAACACTATTGGTGGCCCGGCATGAAGAAAGATGTTGCCGTGTACGTTTCAAAATGTCTTACTTGTTCTAAGGTCAAGATTGAACATCAATGACCTTCGGGTTTGCTTGAACAACCCGAGATTCCAATGTGGAAATGGGAGTGTATTTCCATGGATTTTATCACCAAACTTCCAAGAACACCTCGAGGATTTGATAGCATTTGGGTAATCGTGGACCGACTCACGAAATCAGCTCATTTTCTCGCAATTCGAGATGATTGGGGAGCTGAGAAGTTGGCTCAAGTTTATTTGGATGAGATCGTTCGTCTACATGGCGTTCCTCTTAATATCATATCTGATCGTGATAGTCGTTTCACTTCCCGTTTTTGGGGATCTCTACAATCGTTCATGGGTACTCAATTGAATTTGAGTACAGCTTACCATCCCCAAACTGATGGTCAAACAGAAAGAACGATTCAAACTCTTGAAGATATGTTACGTGCTTGCGTCCTTGACTTTGGAGGCAATTGGGACAAATATCTTCCATTAGCTGAGTTTTCGTATAACAACAGCTACCATGCTAGTATCGAGATGGCACCTTTCAAGGCTTTATATGGTCGCCATTGTCGTTCTCCTCTTGGCTGGGATGAGGTCGGTGAAGCACAAATCACTGGTCCCGCTCTAGTCCAAGACACCACTGATCGAATCATCCAAGTTCGCGACAATCTTCGT
The DNA here is from genome assembly GCA_023525975.1 of Smallanthus sonchifolius. Classification (NCBI taxonomy): domain Eukaryota; kingdom Viridiplantae; phylum Streptophyta; class Magnoliopsida; order Asterales; family Asteraceae; genus Smallanthus; species Smallanthus sonchifolius. Next base: position 53,843,807 of record CM042025.1, on the reverse strand, counting down.
TTGGCTCGGGAGAGACAAAAGAAGAATGCTGATATTCGTAGAAGACCTCTTGAATTCCAAGTTGGTGACATGGTTCTTTTAAAGGTATCACCTTGGAAAGGCGTTGTCCGGTTTGGGAAGAAAGGGAAATTCACACCGCGATACGTTGGACCTTTCAAAATCATCAAACGTATCGGGAAAGTTGCTTACGAGTTGGAATTACCCGACAAACTTAGCAATGTACATCCCACGTTTCATGTATCTAACCTCAAGAAGTGTCTTGCCAAGGGAAACCTCCAAGTTCCTCTTGACGAAGTTCACATTGACGAGTCGATGCACTTCGTGGAAAAGCCTATTGAAATCATGGATCGAGAGATCAAACAACTTAAAAGAAGCCGAATTCCGATTGTGAAAGTATGTTGGCAATCTAAACGAGGACCCGAGTTCACTTGGGAACGTGAAGATCAAATGAAGGCCAAGTACCCACACCTGTTCACAAACTCCACTACTTAATTTCGGGACGAAATTTCCTAAAGTAGGGGAGACTGTAATATCTGTACTTTTCCGTTTACAATTTCCGGCCTTTTTGCATTTATTGTAAACCCTAATTATCCATATTTAATAATATGTGAAAATTCTTAAATGAATTGCTTAAACTATGTGGCTAAAAACCATACTCAAACTATGTTTTAGGGCTAATGTTCATGGTATTTGAATAAAGTCCCTAAACCATATATAAAATTAAATCTCATAAATTATCTAGGTGTAAACAAAAATTGTACTTATTTAATTTGGAAAAATCTTAATTGTATCTTATTCAATTAAAACACAAATTTTATATAAATTAAAATGATTTTTATAAAATTATAATGAATGTTTAAGAAATAATAAGATTTATTCCTAAATAAATCAAATAAATAAAGTTCAATTAAATAAATACTTTTAAAATAAGGTTTTATAAAAATATGTCTTTTTATATCATTTTTAAAGTAAATTAGTTAAACCCCTTGATCCATTGAACCCCTTGGAACCATTTGAACCTTTCAATTTGAACCCTTTTGACCCTAAACCCATTTCATAAGCATATTTGACTTTGAAAAGTCAAACCGAGTCAAACCTAGCCAAGTTCAGTTTCAATTCGCGGATTAAACCGTGTTTAAGGGCCTGCGATCGTGCATAAGCGTTACAAGACCGGTTTCTAATGATTATAACGAACCAATTAAATCGAAATCAAGCACATTAACTCATAAAACCTTTCCCCTAACCGTTTCAATCAAGTGCAAATCAAATCGTGCGTTTCAAATGAAATTGGGACATATACTTCCGTAATACACCTTCGCGACATCTTTTACAAACTTTCTGAACACCCAAACATGTCCCTGTACGTCCCCAAAGCCTCGTTGGGTTCAAGAATCGCCGAACCTTTTCCCCCTGTCGTTCTCCTTTGATTCACAACCATTACAGGTAAGAGTTATACCACTAGACTCTTTTTGATCTAAGGAGTAAAAGCCCTATGGTCTCGTGGCTAAACGAGAACCAATCGGACTGAATTTGGGTTAGGGTTGGGGCCGGCTGTTTTGGGGAAGAAGATGAGTTCGGGTTGGATGATAAAAATAAAATGCATCAGACCATTGTCAAGGCATTTGCCCAGATCCAATGGTTAAGACGCATGTAGCGTAGGAACAAGGTCGCGGGTTCGAAACCAGCCCCGCACCTTTTTCCCTTTTTATGCATCCCTGAACCCGGATTCATTACCATACTCGTTTAATACATTTCGGACTAAGTCTATGACAACTACTGGACCACTGGCCCAGTGGTTTGTTCCTTTGGCCAATACCGAACCCACCCGGGTTCGAGTCCCACTAACCATTTTATTTTTAAAATCTTTTTTTAAAAACACCTATTTCATTCATAACCAATTCATACTTTATCAGAAAATTACAAATAAATAGTCCAAATTTTTGTAATAAAATTCTCTACTGTTTTATAAAATAAAAACAGAAAACTTTCTGAGTTTATAAAATTATTTATTTAAAAGTCTAATTTTAAAACTTGGATTATTTATTTAATATTAGCAAACTTATTCCAAAAATCCTACAAAAATTAAAGAAACTTAATTTATATATTCTTAACGAAATATTAAGTTTCTGGAACTTTTAGACATTTTTACTAATTTTTCACAAATTTAACTTGTAATTAAATAAATAGATTTATTGATTTAATTAAACTAAAAATAATTGAATTTTATAAAAATTCACTATTTAACAGAAAATATTCATGTGATTTATATATAGATTATATTTATTTTTCACTATTTTCTGTAATACATTAGTTAATAAAAGGATTTATTAATTAAATTTCTAAATGAGTAATTAAATAAATAATTACTTAAAACATATTTAAATTACTAAACATAATAATTTAGTAATTTAAATACTTACATCTTAATACCTTAAACTATAACCTAATTACATTTTCAAACCTTAAACTTTCCAAAACCCTAATTTTTCCCAAATTCGAGAACACGAACGAACCTTAGCTTATTTCCTTTAAACTAAATGACTAAACTACAACTATAATAGGTTAATTGTGACCTACTTTGGATTATATCTTTGGATCAAACTTAGCTTGGAAACTACTTACAAATCCAATGTGAGTTTTCATGCCCCTCTTTATACATTTTATCACTTTTGGGGTGAAACATGTTCCTATATAATTACACTTACACTATTGACAAATCTCACAACTTGAAACAAATTCCCTTATGTTAGACTTGTTTAATTGCATTATGTGGCTTATTTGTTGATTACACTAGTTCATATTATTAACTGTTTCGACAGCCTATGAATGGAATTAGTGGTACCATGTGGGTTAGCTACCCCATGCATTTCTTTGATCTAGGATGCATGTAATGAATTCTGAAACTGAAAAACTGTTAACTATATGTTGGACAATCTGAATTGGATAAATCTTAAAAGGAAGGTTTAATTTGGACTGTGTGTATATACAATAAGACTATAATGTATTACTTGTCTTAGCATGGAATTTGTACTTTATCTAAACTACTATATCTATATCTACCATGATTGCTCACCAACAATTCATTTTGTTGATAACTCTTATTTTAAACATGTTTCAGGTGCACCAAGTTCAAGCAACGCTTGATTTATGTTCAACACTTAGGCTTGGACTTAGAAATTTGAAATCTGATTTTATCTTGTTTGGAACTATGTTTTGTCTTGTTTATTTGAACTATTTGTAGCCTTTGAGGCACTTTTAATATTATTGAATAAAATTATGAAATTTTAATAGTTCCAAGTGCTACGAGCAATCTGGTCACAATTCGGGTCATACTCCGACGTGTTCCGCCGCCCGGTTGGGGTGTGACAGTCTGCAAACTGAATAAGTCCATTTATGGACTTAAATAGGCATCTCGAGGCTGGAATCTTCATTTTGATCACAAAATCCAAGAATTTGGTTTTGTCAAGAATGAAGATGAGCCTTGTGTTTACAGAAAGGCTAGTGGGAGCACTATATCATTTCTCATCTTGTATGTGGATGATATACTGATCATTGGAAACAACATCCCTGTGCTTGACAAAGTCAAGCAATGGTTAGGATCTTGTTTTGCAATGAAGGATCTTGGAGAAGCTGCTTACATTCTAGAAATCAAGATCTACAGGGATAGATCTAAGAGGCTTCTAGGGCTAAGTCAGAGTACTTACATAGACAAAATGATGACACGCTTTAGGATGGAAAACTCCAAGAAAGGAGGTGTTTCGATGACTAAAGGCACTGTGTTGAACAAATCACAATCTCCTTCCATGGACATTGAAATTAAGGAAATGGAAGCAATTTCATATGCCTCAGCGATTGGTTCTATCATGTATGCTATGTTGTACACTAGACCTGACGTCTCGTATGCTTTAAGCATGACCAGTCGTTTCCAGCAAAGTCCTGGCATTGCCCATTGGACTGCAGTCAAGAATAACATGAGGTACTTTAGAAGGACCAAAGACATGTTCTTAATATTTGGAGGAGTGAAAGAGGAGCTCACTGTACGGTGTTACATTGATGCTAGATTTCAAACTAACCGAGATGACTCTCGCTCACAGTCGGGTTTCGTATTCACTCTTAATGGAGGAGTTGTCACATGGAAAAGCTCCAAGCAGAGTGTAGTGGCAGATTCAACCACCGAATCTGAGTATATAGCCGCATCAGATGCTTCTAAGGAAGCTGCTTGGATGAAGAAATTCATTACTGACCTTGATGTGATTCCGAGTATTCGCCAACCAATCGAGATACTTTGTGGTAACACAGGTGCTATAGCTCAAGCCAAAGAGCCCAGATCTCATCACAAAGCCAAGCACATTCAAAGGAAGTTCCACTATATACGGGAAATTGTGGAACGTGGAGACGTCGTGATAAGCAAAGTAGACATAGATCAAAACCTAGCGGACCCGTTTACTAAGCCCATGTCTCAGGACAAGCATGATCTTCACAGAGATGCTATTGGTCTTAGATTTGCTAGTGATATGTTTTGATTTAGTATTTTGAATGTGCGAACATTTAAACAGTTGTACTTTTGAATTCTTTTGGTTTACTGATTTAAATGCAATTCTTAATTCTTATAACTGTGTTCGATTTTAATACGTTTAATCCATGAATCTTGTATTCTTAATTATCCGTAGTCGGTCAGATTCGTGGGAACGTCTCTGAATTAAGACTTTTCTGAACTTCGGCTCAAGGAGTTGACTCCGAACTTCACAGGCCTCATTTTGAATGACGTTGGATGTAACTCGCATCAAATCATCTTCATGGATCTTTGTCATAAGATGTTTTGCTATTGGTATACTCATTAGTATCCTCTGACCAGAGATACGTACTAGAACTGTCGTTTACCAAGAACCATTCTTTAATCACTGTCAAACGCTGTCGCGTAACTGCCAGTCATAAAGACTTTGATTAGGAATAGTTCTGAAGTTCAGTGGGGGTTGTATGTAGTCAATAAGGGATTCTGTACTCTTACATTATATGTAACAGATAGGCATCGTGGCGCCCTCGTAGATTCAAACTGGTGAAGTGTAAGGCCTTACCCAAACTTACTGTGTGTTTGATTGGACCACTTTGATTCTTGATCGAGAAAAATAATAATTGAACGCCATATGAGAATGAACTAAATCCATGTCTCATTGATTCAATTGATGTTTTATACGAAAAGGATGAATGATAACTATTGCCATAAGTCTATTGTCTTGCTTTAGTTAGCTGTTACTAACACCGAGATATTTGGTTAATGACTTTAAAGCGTCATACCTTGTTAGGGACAGCCATGTGCAGCTAGAGCGCTGCTGACTGTTTGCGTTGATTTATCGTGGATCGTCCAAGTGGGAGATTGTTAGATTTTATGGACCGACCCAATGGACAACGCGGCTGACCGAGTTATGACCAGTAAGAGTTACACCTAGGGCAACGAACATTAAATCCACTTAACCTGCTTAATTGGTAATTACGAACTGTTAGCGAGACGATATGTTTTATATATATTCGTTAGACGCGAATTATTATTTATACTAGTTTATAAATAATAATTGTATATATATTGTTTTAATCTTTCATTAAACCAATTAAATGGGTTCAGGCTTTTGCATCTCGTATTGGACTATGGGCCCGAAAACAATTAGTAGGGTTTATTATTATTATATAATAATAACCTAATAATAGGTTGTGACCAACAAAAAAAGGAAAACCTTTATTTATTATATAGTATAGATGCAATTATATAAAGATGTGCATTAGTCGGTTTTATGCTCAAAATGAACCAAAAACTTAAAATTTTAGTTCGATGTCGGTTTTTTCGGTTTTCATGACAGGTTCGGTTTCGATTTACCATTTGAGACTGTAATTTTTGGGTCGAAGAAATACCAAAAAAATGAACTTGGGTATGGAACTTTGGGCATAAATTTTTTTTTTAAATTAATGACTTATTGATTACACGGTTCGACCTAAAATTTTTGGGCTACATCATTTACTAATTTCTAAATTACTTAATATTCAAAAATAAAAATTATAATCCATAAATCCAATAACAAACATTCAAATAAAATGATGTGTCCAAAAATTCATGAACATGTCATACATACTTATTTATAAATTCAATATAAATTATAAATATGTCATGCATACTTATCTATGCATACATTTATGTTTTAATGATAACCAATATTTACGTGATAACCACTCTCAAATATAATGTTACGTATATGTGACACTTATCATTCTGTTAATGTTACATATACGTAACATTATGTGTCATGTATATGTAATATTATGTGTGCTACGTATATGTAAAACTACTCATTTCTGTATTTATGTTCAAAATATTTAAATAATCTTTTAACAATTAAAAGAAAAATAATTTATAAATTATGTGATTATCTAATAGTGATTATCATATAAAAAACTGGTTATCATTTGAACATTTTTTATAACAATATCTCTACTTTATGGTACCTTGGTTCCTATGTTTAATATTATCTCTTCTTAATTGCCTGCCATTAACCCTAGTCGTAGGACATATATGAATTTTTTTGCTAAAATGGGTCATGAGGTATTGTGTAATCACATTTGGGGCTTTTCTCTCTAGGATGACACATATAGGGTTGTCGCCCTTCCAAAGGGCGACAGGTTCTCACTCATCAAAAGCTGTCGCCATTCCAAAGGGCGACAGCCTCCAGTCACACGTCCACCTCAGCTTAATATCCTGGTCATTATCCTAGTCAAAGCTGTCGCCATTCCAAATGGCGACAGGTTTCTTAATCGAATAAAAAATTGTGTTGTCCCATCAACCACTCAAACCTCTCTCATCCACTCAAATATATTAAAAAGTTTCTTTAATGATACTAATCCTAACCATATAATATATTATTTTAAATAATAATATATTTTATTTTAACTAAATTACTTTTTTTATTAGTTTATCTGGACGCCATACGATTCCACGGGTGGACGGCGCGTAAAAAAAGTAATTAGTTAAAATAAAATATATTATTATTTAAAATAATATATTATGTGGTTAGGATTAGTATAATTGATAATAAACACAATTTTAAATTCAAAAATGTATAGATAAAAATTAAAACAAATAATTAATTTAGTTACCTAAAATAGTGGAGTTGAATATTAATAAGAGATAGAGACGGAAAAATGAAAATAAGAAGGCCTAGAAATTTAACAAGTGTACTCCTAGTTTACTTGTTTATTATGTAGTATAGATTAAAAAGTTCGTTCTAATTTTGAAGACCAGTCTTCTTACTTTTTAATATATTTGAGTGGAAATAAAATATAAAATATATTATTATTATTTAAAATATATTATTAATAAAAAAAGTAATTTAGTTAAAATAAAATATATTATTATTTAAAATAATATATTATGTGGTTAGGATTAGTATCATTAAAGAAACTTTTTAATATATTTGAGTGGATGAAAGAGGTTTGAGTGGTTGATGGGACAACACAATTTTTTATTTGATTAAGAAACCTGTCGCCATTTGGAATGGCGACAGCTTTGACTAGGATAATGACCAGGATATTAAGCTGAGGTGAACGTGTGACTGGAGGCTGTCGCCCTTTGGAATGGCGACAACTTTTGATGAGTGAGAACCTGTCGCCCTTTGGAAGGGCGACAACCCCATATGTGTCATAATAGAGAGAAAAACCTCAAATGTGATTACACAATTTCTCATGACCCATTTTAGCAAAAAATTCCACATATATGCATTGACATGGGCTATTTCCGGATTTTAGATTATTCGGGTACATTAAGAGGGAGTATATGCACATATTAACATATGCAATTATGTAAAGGTGTGCATTAATCGGTTTTATGCTCAAAATGAACCAAAAACTAATCAAAATTCAGTTTGATGTCGGTTTTTATGGTTTTCACGACATGTTCGGTTTCAGTTTACCATTTGAGACTGTAACTTTTGCTTTTGGGCCGAAGAAATACCAAAAAAATGAACTTGGATATGTAACTTTGGGCATAAGTTTTTTTTCTTGTTAATTAATGATTTATTGATTACATGTTTCAGCCTAAAATTTTGGGCTACACAATTTATTAATTTCTAAATTACTTAATATTTAAGAATAAAAATTAGAATCCATAAATCCAATAACAAGCATTCAAATAAAACGGTGCATCCAAAAATTCATGAACATGTCATAGATACTTATTTATAAACTCAATATAAATTATAAATATGTCATGCATAGTTATGTATACATACACTAGGTTAAAGCCCATGTTTTATATGGGTGAATAAATACAACTTGTTATAAAATAATATTTTCTATAAAGATTTTTATGTTTGGTCTTATTAGTTATCTGTGAAATAAAAAATAATTAAAAATTTTCTTATGATTCAGTAATTTTTAATAAAACATTAGAATATATGTTAGATATTTAATTATTTAACATTATCATTATTCAATAGGAGAGAAAGGCGAAAAACAAAAAATTAGATTTAATTAGAAATCGACTCGTAGCAATTATAGTTATTCATTTATTATAATATAGGTTAAAACTCTGTATATTATACAGGGTGACTAAATACTGTGTTATATATACTTAGTAATAAAGATCTAATATTACATATATATTGCATAATTTTTTAATATAAATTTTAGAAACGTTATATAGTTATTTTTTAAAAATGTTTTCTAAAAATAATGAAAGAAATGTTCAAACTATAAAAATGTTTTATGAACAAAGCTATTTTTTTAATTTAAAAACGTTTTATAAAAATAGTTATAAAAATCATTATTATTTAATAGGAGAGAGATGAGAAACAATTTTTTTTTATAGAAAACTTGTATCATTAAATAGGAGAGACAGACGGGAAAAAAATGTTAATGATGAATATGGGAATGACATGTGGCACCCCAAAACATTTATTTATTAGTATTTATAGATTTGTGTTTAAATGATGATTCAGTTTTCTCACTTAAATCAAAATCGAACCAAAAATCAGATTTTAAATAAACACAAAACCGAACCATAGGTTTTTGGTTGGCTTCGGTTATTTTGGTTTGTTATGTCAATTATTTGGGTTTCATGTTCACCCTACATTTATGTTTGGCAATTGGTCTACATGTGCATGGTTTTTTGTTATCATACAAAAAAGAAGAGATTGATAGGGGCAGCTTTTCCTAAAAATATTATGTATATTTGGATGATGGCATAAATGCTAACTTGTGTGTTGAAGCCAAAATACAATTGGACATAGGTTCATAATCAAATCCCTCGTATACGTCAATCACCAAAGGTCAAAACGGAGAATAGCAAAAATATGAGAGAAGAACCCCGGTCGATCTCCTGGATCTACCGCGGGTTGATCCGAGAAGATACTATTGACATTAATGTAGTTTTTAGATGTTTTGAAAACCGGATCTATATCCTTATTATAATAAATGAATAGTATATTTGTCACATGTCGACTTCTGGTGAAATCTAGATTTTTGTTTTTCGCATATTTTTCGTATTAAATAATAATGATTTTAAATAATTAAATATTTAAAACTTATTATAATATTTTATTAAAACTTACTAAATGATAAGAAGATTTCAATTATATGTTATCTTAAAATATAATTTTATAATTCTTAAATCTTTAGTATTTATTATTTATAATTCTTAAACCTTTATTATTTTTTATTTATAATTTTTAAATCTTAATTATTTCTTATTTCACCGATAGCTAATGACATGCAACATATAAATATTTATAGAAACTGCTGGTTTACAACAAATTAAATTTATTCAACTGCGTAATAAATGGGTTTCTAACCTATTGTGTTATATAAAAAGTTATGTTATTATTTCAAGACTGAAATGTGACTTTTTTGCTTAGAAATCAGAATTAAATGTTTTAAGGTTTTTAACAAAGATAGCGGAAGTGCTTGAGGAAAAAAAGGAAATCTACAATGGAATTTGACATTACAAATGATTTTGTACGATTTATTGATTTTAGTGTAGCATATATATATATTAGATAGAAATATTAATTATGATTAAATAAAAATATATTAATTATGATTTGTTACATAGATAATATTTATTGTATTTATCTTTATCATAATTAAAAGTTGTGACTTTATTAGACTTTCTTTGTAATTATCTATATACATAATTATCCATATACACTTCATCAATAATATATAATACGTTACTGTTTTTCATCCTTCATATTTTAAGAACCGACTCTATATGATCAAACATGAATCCTATAAAAAAATTGCAGCATTATTTTATGTATGGAAAGGTAAAATTTAGTGAAACGAAGCAAAAGCATGTAATGTGGAAGGGTTGTACGGGCATGTGGTGTGTGAAATTTGCTATTACGATAAAAACAAAACGAAAATCTTGAAGGAATAAAATAAATTAAAAAAATAATTAAGGAAAAACTTTGACCGTGGACAAAGGAATCAAAAGACGGTCAAAAGTCAAAACGGTCACATGCACCGTTTCTTTATTGGATCCTTTTAACCTAAAACAATCCAAAACACATATCATTCCCTTATCTTTTAATCTTTTAATTATTAATATAGCGGTGTGAAAAACTGGTCTAGACCAAGCCCTTAGTACGGGCTCGGTCTTAAACAGTCTTAAACACATTTTAAATGGTTTGATTGTCGGATTTTAGATACGAGTGGTTTTGGTCGGTCTAGTTTAAAACCGGATAAAACTGTTTGAAGCTGAACCGACTAGTAGCAACGGTCCAATCTATTTGGGGCCTAAAGCGAAAGTAAAATTTTTACTCATTTTTTTTACAGATTTAAAATAATTTCCAATGTTTAAACTCATAATCACAACACGATAATTTACAAGACACACAATTGATAATAATCTCACGTTTATTATTATCCAGAAAATATAACTCAAAAAACTAAATTACAATAACTCTCTTGCATAACCCTAACTCAGTTAATGTATATTTATAATGTTAACCCAACTTGATCAACAAGTTAACTAAAAAACCCTAATAACTCTATAAACCTAAAACCGACATGTTTAGAGGTTCCATAGGCCGGCCCCTACGCCAACATGCGTGAGGCCCGGTACTCGATAATTAGCCAACATATTTTACCATTCTTGTTCACTACATCATTTGTCACTGTCAGTTGATTTTTGAGAAACTCTAATTTTCATTAGAAATTTTTTATATTATATAATTGAACAAATCAAAATACACATTCTTTTATGTGATATTAATTTTCATGGTCTGTTTATTTGTTTTTGTTGATTATCATAATTAATTTGATTGCGGAACTTGTTAGGTAATAAGAAATGTCTACACATAATAAATTTGATTGCAAGAGATGGATTGAGAGCACAAAACAGTACAATTGATCATGTTTGTAACATGTTTATATTTGATTAAACTCTACTTTTGATATGTTGTAAAGAGCTTAAAAGTTTGTAAAAGTCCTTTGATTTATATGCACACATGATTGTATTTGAATGTCAACAAAAGAAATCAATGTTAACGAAGATGTGGCTAACCAAACACCAGCATTCCAATAGTTTACCATCACTATCAAGGAGACAAGGACTTAACAAAGATCTGTCTCCCGCCTGCGCTGACTAGGGGACGGATCTTGTTGGTCACCAGGGGCGGCTAATCATTTTGCTGGTCTAAAGCGAACTAAAAATTTGAGTCCCTTTTTCACGTTTATACGTTCGTCTATATCTAGATGTTCGTCTACATCTAGAGATGCATTATCTTTTAGGGTTGTTACAAATTTTAGTAAAAAACCTTTTTATGATTCCATTTCAGCTTCTAGTTCTGTTTCTTTTTCTTTTAAAATGACTTGATTCATGTTTCCTAATTCGATTTGACATAATTAGAGGAAGATTTATCATAGATTAAGACCAATTTATAAATTAAAACAAATTAATAAATTCAAGTTAATGAATTAATCAAAAAATTAAGCAAAAAATCCAGTTGAATTGTACCTGGGAATTGTGATAGCATACAAGTAGAACTAAAGAAAAACCAAGTTTCTAACTTTCAAGTATAATTGCTTTAGTAGTTCAGCCAATCCGCCTTATAAATGAAAATCCAAATATATCAATCTGCCTTATAAATGAAAATCCAAGTTTTCATCTTTCGATTTCCAATCAAAATTCAATTATAACTTCAGAATTAAAATCCAAGTTTACAACTCCAATCTATTATTAAAGGAAGAATAGAGAGTCGATTTTGAATTTAAAAGAAAATAGGCGATAGAGTGAAGATTAGAGAGATGGATTTAGCTATTTAAGATTACAGATTTAAAGAAAACAAACCTTTCATTCTCCAAGAAATAGAGACGTTGGAAGGTTAGAGTGACAATGATGTTCTTCATCATCGCCGTCGGTTGTCAGGTTGAACCGTTGAGGTTGTTTTCCAATGCAACTCTTCGTCTCTTGCCCTAAATCCCTTCAGATGTTTGGCGTTTTGGCGTTCCCTAATCCTCGCTTCAGCCTTCAGCGAATAAGTTATCAAGTATTAGAATGCAGGCCGGTACTTGGTCTTGTTCAGTCGTTCCATTAACCCCAGCCCAAACCACACACATGTATATAAAATAAAAAATAAAAAAATTTTGAGGCCCTTATCATTTGGTGACCCAAAGATAGTGTTTTACTTGCTTTACCCAAAGGCCGCCCCTATTGGTCACCGTTGCTTCATAAACCACGGGTGTTTAAAGCAAATCATATTTTCAAACTAGGTTGCCTTCCCCGGAAACTGTTGCATAATGAAGTGTAAATGTAGTTTCATTGGAGGTAGCAAACTGGACGGGTCGGGCCAAAACACTTTTTGTGCAACATTTTTATGACTTTATTTTAAGTAGTTTGTGCGTCAAATATAATAACAAAAGTTATATTATTTCACTAGTAATGTAATTTTGGATTACAAATGATTTGGCAAGAATAAAGCGTGAAATGTAATATGTGGATCACTTTTTACCCATTTGACTCGTTTTCTTTTCAGCTATTTATTATCTTATTTTAATATTTTGACCCGTTAGAGATAAAACATAACCCAAATCAACATATTAATAAGTAAATGGGTTGCATGGTACCACTAAGTTCAAGGATAGAAAATTAGAAACTAGTAGAATTTAGTTTGAGTAACGGGTCAAAACAGCTAAATTCTATATGCACACAAAACATGTGGGTTAACCCAACCTGAAACATTTTTGTCCATCTTTAAAAAAAGATAATTAACGCGTCAAATATGGTTACAAAATAATATTATATCAATGATAACATAATTTCTCAATTAAATGATTTGGGAGGTTAATGCATATTAAAAATACTTTGTGGACGGCTTTTGATATGTTTAAACCATTTGACCCGTTTCATTTTCATCTTTTTCTTGTTTCATCCGTTTGACCGATTAGATATGAAACATAACCCGAACTGATATATTAATAAGTAAATGGGTTGAATGAGTTTCAGGATAGAAAACAACTGCTTATATTAGTGTAACAGGATAGCCAGTTGAATGAGGATGTGTCAAAAATAATTTTGTGCTAAAAGTATAAGGTTATACCATTTGGAAAAAAATAATGTATTTAAGTTATCAAGATTCGGTTTTCAATTTGATTTTGATGTTGAAGATAAATAAAAATGGAAGAGGAAGATGCTTATAAAGTGACGATGGCTTTGACAGTGGTGTGCATTGTCACATCTGTCACTATGTGTCAGCTTGTATGATTTAGACCAACACCAACTAATAAGGTCGTGTTAACATTATGGCTCGTATGATGTGTCAGTACAACATGTCATACGACCTTGTATGATCACGCATGACCATACAACACGTATGACTCGTCAGTGGTGTGTGGATAATATGTTAGTGGTGTGTGTGCATAGTTTTATCCTATATAATATAAAGCCTATTTCGAGCACATGATTACATGGGGTATCTCACAAACTATTATGTGTTGGCTGCACTAAAATCATACCTAATTCATCCCCACTGTATCTGCTATATAAGCCTAGCGTCGAATTCTACGATGTAGAAGACGGAACAACCAAATTTCCTGATTCGATATGAGATGGCAGATTGGCAAATGAGGGTTGAATGTTGTATACATACTAAAATACAGGGCTTAAAATGTAATTTCACGTAGATTTATTGTTACGTTACATTAGTTAAATTATATTTTTATATTTCTTTTATAACTTTTTTTTAACCGCAAAAATTTTATTAATAAGAACCTGGACGAGACAGAATACAATCAGACTCAGAAAAACGACCCCTAAATGCAATTACAAGACCCGAAAAGAGAAACACATAAAAATTAATCACGCGAAACAGAACAAAAATGAAGGTCGAAAGGGAGCGAGACGTTAAGAAACTCGCATGAACCGAATCGAAAACCCGCTGCACTAAACCACAAATGCAAAACAACCTAACCGTCATCCTGCAACTTCAAACTCCCCCATGTTTTGTCGATAGCAGAACAATTTCTGTAGATCCTAACTGTAACTCGTCTCTGTAGACATCGATTTAAAGAATACAAATTTTTTCGTTTTCAATTGTTCTCCATATCTAAAATCACCTTAATATGTGTTAGGGTTTTAAAACTTGTTTTCAACAAACTCATTAAGGCAAGAAGTAAACCCGATAAAATCACATTCAAAATAAAAATATTTAAATAAAACCACCTTCAAAATCATACGAACAAAACTAAAATCACCTTAAAAAACAAAAATACTTTGGTGCCCGACTCAATCTGGTAAAAAAAATCAATGACCCGACCTAGTTAAAACACACTTTACCTTTTAACTGACAGAATAAAGGCTATGAAAAAAGGGTCCGGATTTTTACTTTGCTTTAGGCTTCAAAATGGTCGAGCTGCCTTTGTTGCATATACGTTTGTCTTCGTAGAATTCAAAACTACTAGAGTTGTGCATCGGTTTTCACTCATTAAAAATGTTGTTAACAACATTATATCTCTGATCACCCAATCAATGTGAAATGTTGATATCGCTAATATAAAACCTTAACAATCCTTATTCTAATAAATCAGGATGGAGTAGGGCTGTTCAAAAAGCTCGCGGCTCGCTCGAAAAAAGCTCGGTTGTAACGAGCCGAGCTGGAGCTAGGGTCGGCTCGGCTCGGGCTCGGGCTCGGCTCGTGGCTCGGCTCGTCTAAATAACTAATATATATATATATATATATGTTATATATGTGTTATATTTGAAATATGATGTTTTGATTTTTTAAGTTAATTTGTTTTCAAGAACTATGAGTTTTGAATTAAAATTTTACTTTATCTACAATTGTATTTACTCTCTACTTTGTAAGTTTTGGGTTATCTATGTTCTTTTTGCATTTTATATATTGTCTCTTCCATGTATTTAGTTTTTTGAAGACAATCAACTTCAAACCGAGAATAAAATATTTTTTTTGTTGTTTATATATATATATTATTATGTAAAAAAAAGAAAAAAACGAGCTAGCTCGACGAGCCACGAGCTGGCTCGAGATTTTTACGAGCCGAGCTTGAGCTCAACTTTTCAGCTCGAAAAAAAAATCGAGCCGAGCCGAGCTGGCTCGTTTAATTTCGAGCTCGAGCCAAGCCTGGCTCGGCTCGGCTCGGCTCGTTTACAGCCCTAGGATGGAGGGGACACCCAACACCCAAGTAGGGATGTCAATTCCTGACACGACCCGAACACGACACGAAAACAATCAGGTTTTGGTTTGGCCATTTCAACCCGTTTTAAAAAAAACGGGTCGGGGTCGGGTTGACCCGTTTAATAAATGGGTCGGGTTCGGGTTGACCCATTTAAAAACGGGTTGACCCGTTAATCTGTTTAGTTAACAAAATATATTTTCTTTATTTTTCACATTATAGAAACGACTGTTAATTTACTTTTGCATTTAGTGTTTACCATAAAGTAATTAAATTATACAAAACTTTTCTATTTTTTCTTTCTAGAGATAATTAATCAATTAATTTTTGGTTTACCTTAAATGAATTAGATTTTGGATTTAGTATTTTATTATTTTGATTTAGATAAATGGGTTAAACGGGTCAGGTTCGGGTTGACCCGAATTTAAGTGTATCCAGGTTAAGGTTGAAGTTTTTCACAAGAATAAAAATATGGGTCGGGTTCGGGTTGCATAATTCAATCTGTTAAGCCGTCAACCCGCAACCAGTCAACCCATCAACCCGCCAACCCGACACGATTAACACCCCTACTACCAAGCCCTTAAGCCCCTTGAAGTCTTACACCCTTCAATGACAATCTGACACCTTATTTGAAGCCTCATGGAACCCCACTAAACCACGTTGGTGGCGGCACCCAAGCCTCTTGAAGCCACAAACAAATTTTTAATTAAAAATTAAAAAAACACAATTTAACTAATTAATTCATTTAATTCAATAAAAATAAAATAAACTAAAATTACAAAATAAAAAAATAACTAAAAATAAAAATAACTAAATAAAAAAACAACTAAAAATCATAAGGTCATCCATATTTTGCGGTTATTTCCCGTTTGCGTGCTATAATGGTTGACAATAACGGTTCGGGAATACTGTCATACGGTTTACGTGCTAGGAGGGTTGACAATAACGGTTCAGGAATACCGTCATGCGGTTTGCGTGCTAGGAGGGTTGGCAAGAATTTTGTTTTGCCTTTGATTCATTAGAAGTATTTTTTTGAATGTAAATGTGGAATATATTTTAGAATGGAATGGATTTTTTATTTTGGTTAATGTTTGTATTTATAGTGGTTTTTTATTTTTTTTTAAGAATTATAGTCGTTATAGCAGCTAGTCCAACGTTCATATTCCAACAGGACTTGCTATGCTCCAACGCCGTGAATCGAAGCCGTGGGGTGGCGTAGTGGTGGTGGCGGCGGCGTTGCCGTGCAAGTCGCGCGAAGCCGTGCGTCGGCAACGCGGGTGCCCCTTCCACCCTCACTAATGTGTCCTTTTTTTTGCACCCAATTTTCTGATTTTCACGCATGTCTCTCCTCCTTACAATCAATCACATTTTTTTTCTAAAATTACTTCCTTAATTTCATCAATTAATTTCCATTCAATCTTCGTTTTCCTTCTTTTTTATATGCACCCAAATGAATTTAAAAAGAGTGTAAAAACTTTATATTTTTTGTAAGAAAATTGATTATTGTCCATATCCATTAGTTAACAACTTTGTTTGATTCTAAATTATGTTTCTAAACTCACAATAATCATCTTGAAAACACGAATCCAAACCCTTGTGAATAATTAGTTTTAGCTACAAAATGTGACCTATTAATTGAACCAGTCTTGAAACGTGAAACATTAATGTAGCAGTAATGAGAAGTATATAAGTGTATTATCAATTGTATTATTTTAGTAATTCAGCCCGTTTAATATACGGATTTCTAACCTAGTTTAATTAATAAATCAATCAAACTTTAATCTAAAGTGATGGTTAAAATTAGTTATTTTTCTGGTATCTTATCAAATATATATAATTATATATAAAAATACAATTATTTAAATTAAGTTGATGGTTAAAGTTGGAATTGAACTTGTATTGGTGAAGGTTTTCATCTCATTTGTCCCTAACTCTAGCACAATGGAAGAGGCTCAATAACCGGAATACAAGGACTATTGCCTTCCCTCTTTGAGGGCTATATGTCTAATCATACAAATTGATTGGATGTCCAAAGCATACAAAATGTATATATCCATTTTTTTTATAGAAAATTATTATATTACAAAATAAATAATTATAAGGTTACAAATACTATACAATAAGAGTGTATCCGAGTCAGTTAATTTATGTGTTATTCTAAATTGATATTTATAAATGGCTCGATTTAAGTCTAGTGAATCTCGAGCACGAGGCAGAGTTAATTGAACACATACATGGTTAATCCGTCGAGCCGTGACAAGTTCAAAAGTATAATCATTAGTTCATTGAGCTTGAGTCGAGTCTAGAGTTTTAACGTCACATCAAGCTCGAGCTTGGCAGCGTCTAGACTTGTATCGGCTTGATTACATCGTTATATTATACACTAGGTTAGAATCCCGTGTATTACACGAGATTGTATATTAAAAAATATATAACTTATAAAATTGTAAATACGTCCTAATTTGTCAGTCTATTATGATCGTCTTGCGATATATCAAATGGAAATGTGTGTATAACAAATTAGTATTTTTCTTTAATTATTTATATTTTGATTTTCTATTATATATTCTTATTTAATATAATTAGTATTCTTCTTTAATAATATATTTATAAAATCATTATTATTTAATAAGATAGATGAATATTTATTAGAAGAGAGGCGGAAAAACTAATGTGAGAAGCCATGAGAAAGTGACAAGTATCCACCTTAAACCTTTATTTATTAGTATAGATGTGATGTAGGACAATTCTATTTTTGTAGCCTTAGTTAGAAATTAAAAAAGAAGAGACAATTTTAAGACTCTGAATACTTTGACGTCATGACTATAATCGACTCATAATGTTACTTAATTTTAAGATACGTTTAGCCTGCTTGATATAAATATAAACCAAATCTTTATATTTTTATAAATCAAACACAGAAAGTAATTAACACATCTATACTATATAATAAAGAAAGGTTTTATAATACATTTGTCACTCTCATATGCATCCTCATAATTTTTTTCCCGTCTCTCTCTCCTATTAATTGTACAAACTTTCTTTAATTGTTTTTTTCTAAATTTTTGTTTCCCGCATCTCTCTCTCTTCATAAATAATATTGATTTCCATGACTATTTTTATAAAAAAATTTCTCTTAAAAAATAGGTTTGTTCATAAACCATTTTTAAAAATTGAACATTTCTTTCATTCTTTTTATAAATCACTTTTAAAAAATAACTATATAATATTTCTAAAATTTATATTAAAAAACTATATAATATGTCATAAACATATAATATGTAAATTTTTACTACTAAGTATATAATTTTGTATTTATTCAACCCGTGTAATACACGGGGTTTCTAAGCTAGTTTGTTCATATAAAATAGACATAATACTTGATACTAAAATATTCAACCAAATTCAATATAAAAATTATAAATCCCATCATATTTAACAACATTTTCTTTATAACGGCACATTCATAAATTACGTAATGATTGTGCTTAATTAGTGCATAGTGTGGGTGACATAAGAGTGAAGATCCGGATGCAATTTGTCCGCCAAATCTATTGGAAGAAATAGTTCCAAGAAGCAGAAGACAAGGGTAGTGTCCTCCCCCTATGCCCTACACCCACACATGTATCTCCCACTTTCCCTTTTCATAACTTCCTCATCTCAGTATCTCACTCTTTCCCTTTCTGTAACATCCTCAAGTGATTATTCAGGTTTGAAAAAACAAAGAAAAACTATTTACGGGTTAAACTAGTGATGGCTGACCTACTCCTTAAAACATACATATCCATTTACCTTAACCATACTTGAAAACATGTTTTAATTTTTTTTTTCCTTTATTTTTGGTAATATAGATGTAGAGGTTTTTTAGGTTACATTTTCCCACATGAAGTTTTGAACATTTCTCAAATTTCCCACGGTGGCCAAAAATCGAAACTTTATTGTAGTTAAAAACATAAAATTATATATACAAACTAGAAAGGTAAGAAATGCATATTGGAAATAATTTATAACAAATTAACGGGTATATCCGATACCCAATGGGTATTGAGTGATCAGGTACCCGACGGGTATGAGACTGAGTACGGGATACAGTGTTACAATCGGATATGTGATTGGAATTAGCAATACCCGTCCAATTGTCATCCATACCGCTAGTCTTCTTGATATTTACAGATGAGCGTCTCGATCGAGATGACTATATAATATATAAGTGGATAGTTCTATGTATTTGTTACATATGAGGGTTTATAAGTGGTAAAACGCGCCCGCCAATGGGGTTGTGCTACGGGTTATAACAAGTTTTTGTCAAAAGTAGTTACTTTTAAAAACATGTCAAATGGGTTCGATCCAAAGCGTTTTTACGACGGCTAATAGCTAAGGCAGGCGTGGTGGTTGCGAGGGCAAAACAGTTGTGGTGGCAGTGGCGTCACGACGATAAATCGTAGGTAGTGTTGGCGATGGCAGAGGAAGTGGTGGTTTTGTCGGCGACCGGTAGCTGGTGGTAAAGCTGTATACACTTTCGCCCATTCTTCAATTATACTTTGTCATTTCTCTTACCATATATGATTCACGAGAGAAAAACACATACGAACCAATTCGACCCAAGAGTAATATCAAACACCCAAGCTAATGTAAATTTAACTGTTTGGATCCATATTACCAGAAATACAATTTGTAGCTTCCTGTCACACCCTCAAAATCCACCTGTGGGGTTTTACCGCGAGACGCGTGACACATCAGTATCTCAGTCATTAGTTACACAAAACGACTCTATATGAATTTAAATAAAATACCATTGCTGCTCATAGTCACGAGACAACAATCTTTAAGTTTGAAAATGTTGCGGAAGCGTAAATAAAATCCAATGCAAGTAAAATCAAATGCGCAAATCAAGGAGTCCAAACCACGCAGTTTAAATAAATAAAATAAGTTCAGTGTTTGAAAATGATGGGACTCCATGCATGTCCTATCCTCGTGCTCAATACCTTAGCGACCTGAGAAAAACATGTTAAGAAGTGTCAATACAAAGGTTAGTGAGTTCACTAAGTTGTAAGTAAACAAACAGTTCGATGTTTGCCAGATAGTGTAAATAATGTATACCGATAGATAGCTAGTCTATGTCATGCTACTACAAGTGTTTCGAAACCGAAGCTGACTGTTTGTGTTTGTTTGCCTTCCACCATGTCTACCGAACAATGACAAATGTTTAGGTCAATATTACACCCGTTAGACCTCCAGTCGTGTTAGCGTGACTAACGCGGGTGGGGCTTGTCAAAACTCAGTAATACTACTCAAATTACCTCGCTATGTTCCAATACTAACAGTTCGAGAATGTAAGGACTTATGTGGTATGTTTGCACTTTAGTAAGCAAGCGATAATACAATAATACAAGATCCAAAATGTTTACGAGCATGCTTTCTCCCCCAAAAGGAAAGTAAGTAAAAAAGAGGGGTAGTGAAACTCACCTTAGTATGCGTGCAGATGAAAGCTAAGTAAAAACAGTTGGACCTCTAACTGCCACCTAAGACCATAGGTCTATAAGTGTGTGTTCATGCAGGTTGACATGAACCCTTAGTATCCAAACAATACCATTGTTTAAGTGTTAGAAAAAGATTTACAAGTTTGACTCAAGTTTGACCCGATGACCCGTTGGTGACCAGTTAGTGATATAATGTTTGATTTAAATACTAAATCATAGTACAAAAGTAATTCAAGTTTCATGCTACACAACTCATAACTACCTTAGCATAACAAGTTATGTCTACACATGCACGTTCATCAAAGTTCCTACTTTTATTAATGCATGAACACGAAGTTTGGTTTCCACATGTTAATCATTTATAACACGTTTGCATGATCAATATGTTCATAACATAAATCTTACTTGCCCTAGATAGTCATAGAACATAACCAAAGCCTTGAACTTAACATGCAAATCATTCTTCAATTTAAGTTTCCAAGCATAGTAAGTTATGAATATCATGCGTTTTCTAAGATATCTAACAAGTTACAACATGGTATTATATCCTAACTAACATGTAGCTATCATTAAACCATATCATACATGTCTAAATAGCAGGCTATGAACACTTTTGAAAATTAAAGTTTTCTTTTTTAGAAAGTTTGCAAAACCGAGCTAGATATTAGAAATCTAATTTCACAAATCACTTATACATAAACCCGGTAACACATAAACATCATTCTATCATCCTAATCATGTCTAGTATGCAAGATAGAATTCTTAAAAAGTTTCCTTTATAAGTAGGTTATGATTTCTAGCTTGTTTAACAAGATTCAAAGCACCAAATCAATTGCATACAACCTAACTAGCATGATTATAACCATAACAAACATCAAACACATCTATCATGCAATTCTACATCATCACATAATCAAAAAGTCCCTTATTTTAACAAGTTATCAATCATATGCAACTAGGGTTTTTCAAATAACAACAAAATCATCAAATACATGTAAAACAATGTTAAAGTTAACAACTTTATTGTAAAAACTCATGTTTGGATGAACTAGGATTTCAATCAAAGTTCTAGAATTCAAAAAGTGATGAAATCGGATGAAATAACTTACGTAGTAGTGTTAGCAACGCCTAGGAAAGATCAAATACAAGTCCAATTGCAAGATTGAAGATCGAAAGGATGGTGTTTGGGGGTGGAAATCGATTCGGAAATGAGGGGAGGGGGGTCTTTTGGTCGCGACGGAAATAAGGAGCAAGGGTTAGGGTTTTTAATTTTTTTTTTATAAAATTATATATATAAATGCATGGATTTAAAGTTGGGTTAGATAGCCCATGGACTAATTTAAATAGGTTTTACAAATCATTTAATTAATCCCCTAAATAAAATTGTTTTAAATAAATGTTTTTATAAAATCTCTTTATAAAAATACTAAAGCGGTAACAGACATAACGATACGCGTAAACGAACGCGATTTCACGAAAGTCTACCTAATTCACAGAAAAATCACTTAACACATAAATTCACATAATTTATATTAAAATAGTTGTTCCCAATTATTTTTATTAGTTCACCAACGTTCCGGGTTAGACTCGTGTGCTATCCGGTAATTCTACGTGTTTGTGCGAATTGACACATCTAACTAATCCTAATTAAATGTAATGCATAAGTGAGTGTTCGAGATAACTGAGTTTGTATAAATAAATCTTCGAGATAACGATTTTGGTGTTAACAAAGTTAACCTGAAAATGCCGGATGTCACATCATCCCCTTGTTGAAAGAATTTTCGTCCCAAAAATGAATCCAAGTTGCTAGTTGTCTGAAACAAAAAGTTTGGGTTGTCACATCATCCCCTTGTTGAAAGAAATTTCGTCTCGAATTTAATTAGTACCTTTCGTGTTTGCCGTTGACTGCTTGAAAAGCTGAGGATATTTCATCATCATCTGATCCACACGTTTCCATGTGAACTCCGGTCCACGCTTCGAGTTCCAGTGAACTCTAACAATTGGGATTTTGCTGTGCTTGAGCGTTATGACCTCATGGTCCATGATTTCAGCTAGTTCCTCTAGGAAACGTAACTGCTCATCGATTTCCAACTCCTCAAGTGGAACCACTAGTGTCTCATCAGATAGGCATTTCTTAAGGTTTGAAACATAAAAGATATTGTGTACTACATTGAGTTCATCTGGTAGGTTTAAATGATACGCAACCGGACCAATCCTTTTCACTATCTCGAATGGTCCAACATAACGCGGGTTTAGCTTGCCCCGTTTTCCAAAACGGATCACACATTTCCAAGGTGAAACTTTTAATAACACTCTGTCACCCACCTGAAACTCTAACGGTTTTCTGCCCATGTCTGCATAAATCTTTTGACGGTCACGGGCTGCCGCCATATGGTTTCGAATTTGCACAATCTTTTCTGAAGTTTCGTGCACAAGTTCAGGGCCTGTAATTTGGCTATCTCCAACTTCAGCCCAACAGAAAGGTGATCAACATTTTCGTTAATATAACGCCTCGAACGGTGCTGCCTGGATGCTAGTATGGTAGCTATTGTTATAAGAGAACTCCACCAAGGGTAGGTGAGTCTCCCAATTATTTCCGAAATCGATTACGCAAGCCCGTAGCATGTACTCTAGGGTTTGAATTGTACGTTCACTCTGGCCATCAATTTGGTGATGGTACTCTGTGCTCATATCCAGACTCGTACCCAGAGATTTCTGTAGGGATTGCCAGAAGCGTGAAGGGAATCAAGCGTCTCTATCTGAAATGATTGAAACTGACACTCCATGCCGAGAGACTACTTCTTTTAAATATATGCGGGTTAGCTTCTCCATTTTGTCAGTTTCTTTGATAGCAAGGAAGTGAGCGGATTTAGTTAGGCGATCCACTATCACCCAGATTGTATCACATCCAGTAGGGGTTCGGGGTAATTTGGTGATAAAATCCATAGAAATCTGCTCCCATTTCCACATCAAGATTTCCGGTTGATGTAGCAATCCGAATAGTTTTTAGTACTCCACCTTGACCTTTGAACAAGTTAGACACTTGCTCACATAGGTGGCTATGTCGGCTCTCATGTTCGGCCACCAATACAACACCTTTATATCATGGGACATTTTGTTAGATCCCGGATGAACAGAGTATCGGGATTTGTGAGCTTCATCCATAACAAGCTCTCTCATGTTTCCATATAATGGAATCCATATTCTCTCTGCAAAATAGCGAATACCATCATATTTAACTTCCAGTTGTTTCTCCATACCACGAGTGGCTTGCAACGTTAAGTTCCCTTCTTTTAGGGCTTCAAGTTGAGCATTACGGATCTGTTCGGGTAATCCTGCATGAATAGTGAGTTGCAATGCTCGAACTTGTCAGGGTTTGGTTTCCTTTCTACTCAGAGCATCGGCTACCACGTTATTCTTGCCTAGATGGTACTTGATGGCACAATCATAATCATTTAAGAGTTCGATACAGCGATGTTGTCGCATGTTCAACTCGTTCTATTCAAATATGTGTTGGAGACTCTTGTGATCGGTGTAAATAGTGCACTTGGTACCGTACAAGTAGTGTCTCCAGATTTTCAGTGCAAATACCACGGCTCCCAACTCCAAGTCATGAGTCGTGTAGTTTTTCTCATGGACTTTCAATTGCCGAGAAGCGTATGCGATAACTTTCTCGCGTTGCATTAGCACACAACTGAGACCCTGGATGGAAGCATCGCAATACACTATGAATTCATCCGTTCCCTTTGGTAGAGATAGGATGGGTGCGCTACAGAGTTTCTGCTTTAGAAGTAGGAATGTTAAATATTGAGTTTCACTCCAGGTATACGGTTTACCTTTTGAGTTAGGACGGTGAGAGGTTGAGCGATCTTAGAAAATCCCTCGATAAACTGACGGTAGTAGCCAGATAATACCAAAAATTGTCGCACCTCTGTCGGGGTCGTTGGCGCTGCCTAATTCTTAATGGCTTCTACTTTGGATGGGTCGACATGTATTCCCTTCTCATTAACTACATGTCCAAGGAATTGAACCTCGCGCATCCAAAAATCGCATTTGGAAAACTTGGCGTATAGCTGCTCCTGTCTTAGCAGTTCAAGAATTAAGCGCAGGTGCTCCTCGTGTTCTTCCTTACTCTTAGAATAGATAAGGATATCGTCAATGAAAACGATGACGAATTGGTCGAGGTAGGGTTTACACACACGGTTCATGAGGTCCGTGAACTCCGCGGGTGCGTTGGTTAATCCTAATGGTGCGTTGGTTAATCCTAATGGCATGACCAAAAACTCGTAATGGCCGTACCTAGTTCTGAATGCGGTTTTGGATATATCTTCATCATGAACTCGTAGCTGATGATATCCAGATCTTAAATAGATTTTTGAGTAGACACTCGACCCTTGAAGTTGGTCGAATAGATCATTAATGTGGGGAAGTGGGTAGCGGTTCTTGATAGTTACCTTGTTCAGCTCTCAGTAATCAATACACATACGGAAAGTCCCATATTTCTTTTGGACAAATAGGACTAGGGCTCCCCATGGTGATGAGCTGGGTCGGATGAAACCCTTATCCAATAGTTCTTGCAGCTGTGTGGATAACTCCTGCTGCTCAATTGGTACAAGTCTATACGGTGCTCTGGAAATAGGTGCTGCTCCGGGAGTTAGGTCGATCTGGAATTCGACCTGTCGGTGGGGTGGAAGACCGGGTAAGTTTTCAGGAAAAACTTCTGGGAAGTCGCGAACAATAGGGATATCTGTAAGTTTCTTCTCCTCGAAAGGTTTGTCAGCGACAAGGGCTAGTATCGCGGTATGACCCTTGCGTAGACACTTCTGCACCTTCATATAAGATATGATGCCCACGACTACACCACTTTTCTCGCCTTTTACAGAAGGGATCTCTCCACTAGCCAGGGGAATACGAACAATCTTATATTTACAGACGATCTCAGCTTGGCTTTTTAGATAACCAATCCATGCCAACAATTATGTAAAAACTGCCAAGTGTAACTAGCATGAGATCGATGTCGAGTTTGTGACCAGATAATCCTAACTTACATCCCTTGAGGATATGAGTTGCTCGATTAACTTACCGTCAGCTATTTCTAGGGGTATAATTGTGCTCTAACGGGATTGTGGTCATCTATATCTATTTACTAAAGTTCTCGAAAGTAAAACTCATATCGGCACCAATATCAAAAAGAACAGAAGCAAAATGATCATTTAAAGGAAACATACCGGTAACCACGTTGTGGTCATTTCTCGCCTCTCCTGAGCCGATCACGAAGGCCCGAACCTTCACACCATTCCCATTATTGTTACCATTTCCACCCTGATTATTGCCATTACCATTCCCATTGCCAACTTTCTTCAGTTGAGGGCAGTCCCTTTTGAAGTGCCCCTCTTTACCGCACTCAAAACATCCCTTGGGTGAGTCACCGTTGGTGTTTGTTTATTCTGCAGATCTCCCCTACAATCCTTGGCCGAATGGCCCATTTTCCCGCACCGTTGGCAACGGTACTTGTCACATTCCCTATTGTAATGAAAGTTACATTTATGACACTTTGGGTACTTACCAGCGTATGCAACCTGGTTTTGTTGAGTCGTGCTAGACTGTGAGAGATTTTTAGCAGGTTCAAACTGCTGCTGCTGCTGATGTTGGGGTGGGTTGGACTGAGAAGATTTGAAGTGCGTACTGTCGAACTTACGCTTATTGTCAGTCAACTTAGAAACCGCTCTTCGAGTAGGTAGTGTGCCTTGAGTGACTGCCTGGTCAGTCAACCTGTGAGCTAAATGGATAGTTTGTTGGATGGTGGTGGGGTTTGATAAGGTCACCATACTCTGAATTTGAGGGACTAGGCCCTCGATATACCTCTCGATAACCTTGTAAACTCGGGTCACCATATGAGGGCACATGGTAGCCAGCTCATGAGAGCGGGTGGTGTAAGTTTCAATCTTAGACCCTTCCATTTTGAGGTTCCAGAACTCGACCTCAAGTTTCGGCACCTCTTCGCGAGGGCATTATTCTTCTTTCAGAATGTTCTTGAATTCCTCCAATGGCAAAGCGTTTGCCATTTCCAAATTTAGCATTTGTACCTGGGAGTTCCACCAGGTAAGGGCTAGACCCTCCAGTGTGCCAGATGCATTTTTCACCTGGTTGAATTGTGGGCAATTGCACATGGCAAAAACCGACTCAGTTTTCTCCATCCAGCGGAGTAGACCTACTGCACTAAAAGTGTGGGGCTTGCAGTCCATAAAGGTCTTGTAATTGCAGACCTGCTGATTGTTTTGCGGACCTGGATTAAAGACAAAGAATATGTTTAGGGATATTGGATTCTGTAATGAGTTTAGAATGAGTGTTGACTCACTAGAGTTGACAAATGATAGATTTACCTCCAATCGGGTTAGCTGCTAAAGCTTCAGCCACACGTTCATTTATCAGGGCCATGAGTTTGGCTGCGATGAGATTGATGTTGCCACGACCGCCGTTACGTCCACCTCGTCATCCAGACATGATCTTTACATTCACAAATATACAATATTGAGAAAAATATATCGCATATTATCATCATACAAGTACAAGTAAATAAAAGAAAATTAAACCACAACATCTAATATTTCAATAATTATCCTTGATAAAATAAATTGTAAAGGCTACAAAATAATTTCAATCAAACATCAAACCAGAAACATCTGTTAGATGGGAACAACCATGCCCATCTAGGTTTAAATAAAAGAAAATAATTAAAATGATAGACTGTCAATCGTCACTACCAACTGAGGTCACATCAGAAACAGCATCATCATCCTTATCCGGCTCCTCCTCGAGCTCATCCTCCTGTGCAACTCCTGCAGCGTTGGCAGCCTCGAGCTGCCCCTCCAGCTCCTCGATCCTAGCTCCCGCTGCCTCGAGGTTAAGATGCTACACGTTCACTTGTGCCTGTAGCTCATTGAATGCTGTCACTAGGTTATCGTGTACTGTGTTTGCTCTTGCTTGATTCTTAATCAACTTCTCTACCCTCTGATCAGTCTGATGTCCACGCTGCAACAGTCCAGTGATCTCACCTGCAGCCTCACGCATACTACCTATCTCTGTGTCCATCCTCGCCACTAGGGCAGCAAAGGCATGCTCCAGTGGGTACTGCAGAGGTGGTAGAGTCTCCACATAAGAAATACTAGCTGCGAGGTGTGGGGGCGGGACCCGCTCTTGACGGACCCAACTCATGATCCTGTCCGGGTACCGATCCCAATCCTGTGTGTTACCGCTGACATGCACATGGAAAGGCTCGCCATATACTATGGTGTCATCAGTAGGTGTCAATCTCTGCCTCTTAGGCTCTGTGGAAGGTACTGTAGGAACATCGGGTTCCTGAGTGACTGGGGATGTATGTGACTTGGGTAAAGTAGACATCTCCTGTAACGAAATACATAAGTGTCATGTATGAGTGTGGGTGTTGTGTAACTAATGTAGTGTGTGGTTGTAGTCTAAGTCTACTACTAATGCAAACCTAGTTCAGTAGAACCAATGGCTCTGATACTAATCTGTCACGCCCTCAAAATCCACCTGCGGGGTTTTACCGCGAGGCGCGTGACACACCAGGAACTCAGTCATTAGTTACACGGAACGACTCTATATGAATTTAAATAAAATACCATTGCTGCTCATAGTCACGAGACAACAATCTTTAAGTTTGAAAATGTTGTGGAAGCGTAAATAAAATCAAATGCAAGTAAAATTTAAATGCGCAAAACATGGCGCCCAAACCAAGCAGTTTAAATAAATAAAATAAGTTCAGTGTTTGAAAATGATGGGACTCCATGCATGTCCTATGCTCGTGCTCAATAACTTAGCGACTTTAGAAAAACATGTTAAGAAGTGTCAATACAAAGGTTGGTGAGTTTACTAAGTTGTAAGTAAATAACAGTTCGATGTTTGCCAGATAGTGTAAATAATGTATACCGATAAATAGCTAGTCTATGTCATG
Source organism: Smallanthus sonchifolius (assembly GCA_023525975.1). Taxonomy (NCBI): domain Eukaryota; kingdom Viridiplantae; phylum Streptophyta; class Magnoliopsida; order Asterales; family Asteraceae; genus Smallanthus; species Smallanthus sonchifolius. Next base: position 53,814,680 of record CM042025.1, on the reverse strand, counting down.
CTACTACAAGTGTTTCGAAACCGAGGCTGACAGTTTGTGTTTGTTTGCCTTCCACCATGACTACCGAACAATGGCAAATGTTTAGGTCAATATTACACCCGTTCGACCTCCAATCGTGCTAGCGTGACTAACGCGGATGAGGCTTGTCAAACCCAATAGTACTACTCAAATTACCTCGCTATGTTCCAATACTAACGGTTCGAGAATGTAAGGACTTATGTGGTATGTTTGCACTTTAGTAAGAAAGCGATAATACAATAATACAAGATCCAAAATGTTTGCGAGCATGATTTCTCCCCAAAAAGGAAAGTAAGTAAAAAAGAGGGGTAGTGAAACTCACCTTAGTATGTGTGCAGATGAAAGCTAAGTAAAAACAGTTGGACCTCTAACTGTCACCTAACACCATAGGTCTATAAGTGTGTGTTCATGCAGGTTGACATGAACCCTTAGTATCCAAACAATACCATTGTTTAAGTGTTTAGAAAAAGATTTACAAGTTTGACTCAAGTTTGACCCGACGCCCCGTTGGTGACCCGTTAGTGATATAATATTTGATTTGAATACTAAATCATACTACACAAGTAATTCAAGTTTCATGCTACACAACTCATAACTACCTTAGCATAGCAAGTTATGTCTACACATGCACGTTCATCAAAGTTCCTACTTTTATTAATGCGTGAACACGAAGTTTGGTTTCCACGTGTTAATCATTTATAACACGTTTGCATGATCAATATGTTCATAACTAAATTCTTACTTGCCCTAGATAGTCATAGCACATAACCAAAGCCTTGAACTTAACATGCAAATCATTCTTCAATTAAAGTTCCCAAGCATAGTAAGTTATGAATATCATGCGTTTTCTGAGATATCTAACACGGTACAACATGGTATTATATCCTAACTAACATGTAGCTTTCATTAAACCATATCATACATGTCTAAATAGCAGGCCATGAACACTTTTGAAAATTAAAGTTTCCTTTTTTAGAAAGTTTGCAAAACCGAGCTAGATATTAGAATCTAATTTCACAAATCACTTATACATAAACCCAATAACACATAAACATCATTCTATCATCCTAATCATGTCTAGTATGTAAGATAGAATTCTTAAAAAGTTTCCTTTATAAGTAGGTTATGATTTCTAGCTTTTTTAACGAGATTCAAAGCACCAAATCAATTGCATACAACCTAACTAGCATGATTATAACCATAACACACATCAAACACATCTATCATGCAATCCTACATCATCACATAATCAAAAAGTCCCTTCTTTTAACAAGTTATCAATCATATGAAACTAGGGTTTTCCAAATAACAACAAAATCATTAAATACATGTAAAACAATGTTAAAGTTAACAACTTTATTGTAAAAACTCATGTTTGGATGAACTAGGGTTTCAATCAAAGTTCTAGAATTCAAAAAGTGATGAAGTCGGATGAAATAACTTACGTAGTGGTGTTAGCAACGCCTAGGAAAGATCAAATACAAGTCCATTTGCAAGATTGAAGATCAAAAGGATGGTGTTTGGGGTGGAAATCGATTCGGCAATGGGGGGGGGGGTCTTTTGGTCGCGACGGCAATAGGGAGCAAGGTTTAGGGTTTTTAAAATTTTTTTTATAAAATTATATATATAAATGCATGGATTTAAAGTTGGGTTTAGATAGCCCATGGACTAATTTAAATAGGTTTTACAAATCATTTAATTAATCCCCTAAATAAAATTATTTTAAATAAATGTTTTTATAAAATCTTTTTATAATAATACTAAAGCAGTAACAGACACAACGATACGCTTAAACGTACGCGATTTCACGAAAGTCTACCTAATTCACAGAAAAATCACTTAACACATAAATTCACATAATTTATATTAAAATAATTATTCCCAATTATTTTTATTAGTTCACCAACGTTCCGGGTTAGACTCGTGTGCGATCCGGTAATTCTACGTGTTTGTGCGAACTGACACATCTAACTAATCCTAATTAAATGTAATGCATGAGGGAATGTTCGAGATAACTGAGTTTCTATAAATAAATGTTGATAACGATGTTGGTGTTAATGAAGTTAACCTGAAAATGCCGGATGTCACATCATCCCATTGTTGAAAGAATTTTCGTCCCAAAAATTAATCTAAGTGTTAGGTCGATCTGGAATTCGACCTGTCGGTGGGGTGGAAGACCGGGTAAGTCTTCAGCAAAAACTTCTGGGAAGTCGCGAACAATAGGGATATCTGTAAGTTTCTTCTCCTCGGAAGGTTTGTCGGCGACAAGGGCTAGTATGGCGGTATGACCCTTGCGTAGACACTTCTGCGCCTTCATATAAGATATGATGCCCACGACTGCACCACTCTTCTCGCCTTTTACAGAAAGGATCTTTCCACTATCCAGGGGAATACAAACAATCTTATCTTTACAGACGATCTCAGCTTGGTTTTTAGATAACCAATCCATGCCAAGAATTATGTCAAAACTGCCAAGTGTAAATAGCATGAGATCGATGTTGAGTTTGTGACCAGATAATCCTAACTTACATCCCTTGAGGAAATGAGTTGCCTCGATTAACTTACCGTCAGCTATTTCTATGGTATAATTGTGCTCTAACGGGGTTGTGGTCATCTTTATCTGTTTACTAAAGTTCTCAGAAATAAAACTCATATCGGCACCAGTATCAAAAGGGACAGAAGCAAAATGATCATTTAAAGGAAACATACCGGTAACCACGTGGTGGTCATTTCTCGCCTCTCCTGAGCCGATCACGAAGGCCCGAACCTTCACACCATTCCCATTATTGTTACCATTTCCACCCTGATTATTGCCATTACCATTCCCATTGCCAACTTTCTTCAGTTGAGGGCAGTCCCTTTTGAAGTGCCCCTCTTTACCGAACTCAAAACATCCCTTGGGTGAGTCACCCGTTGGTGTTTGTTTATTCTGCAGATCTCCCCTACAATCCCTAGCCGAATGGCCCATTTTCCCGCACCGTTGTCAACGGTACTTGTCACATGCCCTATTGTGATGAAAGTTACAATTATGACACTTTGGGTACTTACCGGCGTATGCACCCTGGTTTTGTTGAGTCGAGCTAGACTGTGAGAGATTTTTAGCGGATCAAACTTTCGCTGCTATTGCTGATGTTGGGGTGGGTTGGACTGAGAAGATTTGAAGTGCGTACTTTCGAACTTATGCTTGTTGTCAGTCAACTTAGAAACCGCTTTTCAGGGAGGTAGTGTGCCCTGAGCTACTGCCTGGTCAGTCAACCTGTGAGCTAAACGGATAGTTTGTTGGACGCTGGTGGGGTTTGATGAGGTCACCATAATCTGAATTTAAGAGACTAGGCCCTCGATATACCTCTTGATACGCTTGTAAACTCGGGTCACCATCTGAGGGCACAAGGTAGCCGGCTCATGAGAGTGGGTGGTGTAAGTTTCAATCTTAGACCCTTCCATTTTGAGGTTCAAGAACTGGACCTCAAGTTTCTGCACCTCGTCGCAAGGGCGGTATTCTTCTTTCAGCATGTACTTGAATTCCTCCCATGGAAAAGCGTTTGCCATTTCCAAAGTTAGAATATGTACCTAGGAGTTCCACCAGGTAAGGGCTAGACCCTCCAGTGTGCCAGATGCATATTTCGTCTGGTTGATTTGCGGGCAATTGCACATGGGAAAAACCGAGTAAGTTTTCTCCATCCAGCGGAGTAAACCTACTGCTCCCTCAGCTCCACTAAAAGTGTGGGGCTTGCAGTCCATAAAGGTCTTGTAAGTGGAGACCTGCTGATTGTTGGGCGGACCTGGATTAAAGACAAAGAGTATGTTTAGGGATATTGGATTCGGTAATGAGTTTAGAATGAGTGTTGACTAACTAGAGTAGAGAAATGATAGATTTACCTCCAACCGGGTTGCCTGCTAAAGCTTCAGCCACACGTTCATTTATCAGGGCCGTGAGTTTGGCTGCGGTCAGATTAATGTTGCCACGACCTCCGTTACGTGTACTGTGTTTCCTCTTCCTTGATTCTTAATTAACTTCTCTACCCTCTGATCAGTCTGATGTCCACGCTGCAACAGTCAAGTGATCTCACCTGCAGCCTCACGCATATTACCTATCTCTCTGTCCATACTCGCCACTATGGCAGCAAAGGCCTGCTCCAGTGGGTACTGCAGAGGTGGTAGAGTCTCCACAGAAGAAGTACTAGCTACAAGGTGTGGGGTCGGGACCCGCTCTTGATGGACCCAACCCCTGATCCTGTCCAGGTACCAATCCCAATCCTGTGTGTTACCGCTGACACGCACATGGAAAGGCTCGCCATATACTATGGTGTCATCAGTCGGTGTCAATCTCCGCCTCTTAGGCTCTCGGAAGGTACTGTAGGAACATCGGGTTCCTGAGTGACTGGGGATGTAGGTGACTTGGGTGAATTAGACATCTCCTGTAACGAAATGCATAAGTGTCATGTATGAGTGTGGGTGTTGTGTAACTAATGTAGTGTGTGGTTGTAGTCTAAGTCTACTACTAATGCAAACCTAGTTCAGTAGAACCAATGGCTCTGATACCAATCTGTCACACCCTCAAAATCCACCTGCGAGGTTTTAGCAAAGCAAGTTATGTCTACACGTGCACGTTCATCAAAGTTCCTACTTTTATTAATGCATGAACACGAAGTTTGGTTTCCATATGTTAATCATTTATAACACGTTTGCATGATCAATATGTTCATAACATAAATCTTACTTGCCCTAGATAGTCATAGCACATAACCAAAGCCTTGAACTTAACACGCAAATCATTCTTCAATTAAAGTTCCCAAGCATAGTATGTTATGAATATCATGCGTTTTCTGAGATATCTAACACGTTACAACATTGTATTATATCCTAACTAACATGTAGCTATCATTAAACCATATCATACATGTCTAAATAGCAGGCCATGAACACTTTTGAAAATTAAAGTTTCCTCTTTTAGAAAGTTTGCAAAACCGAGCTAGATATTAGAAATCTAATTTCACAAATCACTTATACATAAACCCAATAACACATAAACATCATTCTATCATCCTCATCATGTCTAGTATGCAAGAAAGAATTCTTAAAAAGTTTCCTTTATATGTAGGTTATGATTTGTAGCTTGTTTAACGAGATTCAAAGCACCAAATCAATTGCATACAACCTAACCAGCATGATTATAACCATAACAAACATCAAACACATCTATCATGCAATCCTACATCATCACATAATCAAAAAGTCCCTTCTTTTAACAAGTTATCAATCATATACAACTATGGTTTTTCAAATAACAACAAAATCGTCAAATACATGTAAAACAATGTTAAAGTTAACAACTTTATTGTAAAAACTCATGTTTTGATGAACTAGGGTTTCAATCAAAGTTCTAGAATTCAAAAAGTGATGAAATCGGATGAAATAACTTACGTAGTAGTGTTAGCAACGCATAGGAAAGATCAAATACAATTCCAAATGCAAGATTGAAGACCGAAAGGATGGTGTTTGGGGTGGATATCGATTCGGCAATGGGGGGGGGGTCTCTTGGTCGCGGCGGCAATAGGGAGCAAGGGTTAGGGTTTTTAATTTTTTTTTATAAAATTATATATATAAATGCATGGATTTAAAGTTGGGTTTAGATAGCCCATGGACTAACTTAAAATCCCCAAAATAAAACTGTTTTAAATAAATGTTTTTATAAAATCTCTTCATAAAAATACTAAAGCAGTAACAGACACCACGATAAGCGTAAACGTACGCGATTTCACGAAAGTCTACCTAATTCATAGGAAAATCACTTAACACATAAATTCACATAATTTATATTAAAATATTTTTTTGCAATTACTTTTATTCGTTCACCAACGTTCCGGGTTAGACTCGTGTGCAATCCAGTAATTCTACGTGTTTGTGCGAACTGAAACATCTAACTAATCCTAATTAAATGTAATGCATGATTGAATGTTCGAGATAACTGAGTTTTTATAAATAAATGTTTGAGATAACGATGTTGGTGTTAACGGAGTTAACCTGAAAATACAGGATGTCACACTTCCCAAAACCACTAGGTTTACCATGGTTCGGGGTTGCTCCATTTGAGAGGTGCTGAACCAGCTTAGATCCACTTTCGTGACTGTATGAAGTTGACTCTCGGTCTTCTCAGGTTCACATCCGGGTTTCATCCACACGAAAATCTAGTTAGAGGGCCCGGGGGTTGCCACCCAAGGGCACTCTGACGCTCAAGTCAGTATTGTATCCTTGATAATCAAACATATATATTTGTATGGGTATATATTAATATCAGAGATAAGGGAATAGGCTGAGATAGCATGAAGAGAGTTGACGAAGAAGAACCCGCTGAATGGTGGTGGTGATGTTCCTCTTTTGGCTTATGTGAAACACTAAGTAACCATATTGTCTTCTTCTCATTTAGAAGAAATGTGTGACCTTCAAACGAATGTCTTGCTTATATGTGTGATCGGTAGATATTACTCCGTATACTCGATGAATAACAAGACATTTATGATGCGTATAATAAATCCCACGAGGTAACTTCTAATAACAAACTACTGCCCTTAGTGATAATAGGGTCATGTCATGCTAGCCCCCTAGTTTAATGTTGAAAAGTCACATTTGCAGTATTATACTCGTAGAAGAAGCGAAAGCCTTTAGAAAAGGGGCCCTTCCCCATTAGATTAGGGGAGAACGAATAAGTTGAGGCTCTTAGAATGGTAACCGCCAAGCTAAAACCTTTAGCTGGGGCTCCTTCTTTTCTTTTTCCGAGAGGGGAATTAGTAAGCTAAGTCCCTTAGTAAGGGCTCCCTCTCTTCCTACATGCCCAGTTAATGATCTGAGACCCTTCTGGACAACTTTTCTCCTTTATCCTTGAAGAGATATATCAGTTGAGACTGTTCTGGAATATATTTCTCATTTTTGGAAAGATAATATTAGTAAAGGCCCATCTAGAAGGCCATTCTCCGTTTGGGATAGAAAATATCAGTTGAGGTCCTTCTGGAAGGCCATTCTCCTTTTCTGGAGAGAAAATATCAGTTGAGGCCCTTCTTGAAGGCCAATCTCCTTTTTTAGAAAGAAAAATATCAGTTTAGGCCATTCTTTTTTTTTCTGGAGAAAAAATATCAGTTAAGGCCCTTCTGGAAGGTCAATCTCCCTTTTTGGAGAGAAAATATCAGTTAAGGCCATTCTCTTTTTCTGGAGAGAAAGTATTAGTTGAGGCCCTTGTGGAAGATCATTCTCTTTTTCTGGAGAGAAAATATCAGTTAAGGCCTTTATGGAAGGCCATTCTTCTTTTCTAGAGAGAAAATATGTCACACCCCGTGTGACAACCCTGAATTAGTGTCAATAATCTTTGACAACAAATTCACCATTAACGGGCTTGGCCCATTAACGGCCCAATCGTATGCCCAGTGTGCGAACTTGATATGTAACTTTACTTGAAGGATCACGCGATGATTCGAGATAACGTGTTATTAATACATAGTGTTTACTAACCTTGCAGCGTACAATTAAATAAATTAACGCGTTGACAATTAGTAACCGACACACGCTACGATATTTAATTACTAATATTAAATATTGATAATAATCATTCGGACGATTAAACTAAGAAACAATTACGTGTGCGTTATGCGACGCGGGACGAGCAATTACGACAATGCCGAAGTCAACAAAATCCGATATTTATTATGTAGTGTAATTAAATAATTTGAATAAATATTAATTATATTTTTATCATTATTGATTTACCATTATTATTATCCGAGAAATAATAATGTTATTAGAGCGTGAAACGCTTAAATGAACGAACGAGTCAGACACGCGGTACTGGCGCGTTCCGGCCTGGACGGCAGTCAGAGCGAGGATTTCATAAATTAAATATTTAGATTATATTAACAATGATGTTACGTGATTTAAAAAAAAATAATCTTAAAATAAATTATCGGGGACTAGAGCGCGATAATGTTTCGGTGGACACGCGGTGTCCACCTATCATCTCACCCACTCTAAAAAGAAACCCTACTTATAAACTCATCTCTTTCTCCATCCACCCTCATTTGACACCTTCCTCCGTTAAAAAATAAAAGCTCTCAAGAACTCTAGTGAGAGAGAGAGGGTCGGTTAGTGTCACACCCCGCCAAGGCTGAACCGCAAGGTGTATCGTTCATGGTTTTCAAAGCATATGATTATTACAAATGCATACATACAACTGGATACATAAAGTAGGTTTAAGGTTTTACAACCCAAAATATTAGTTTGAAATACAAAAGAAGTAAGATTTCGCAAATATGACCCAAACATTACAGATTATACAAGAAAAATATTCAAAAGTAGTATCCACCATGTATGCATGAACCTTACGTAGTATTACCCTTGATGCTGCGTTTAGTTTCCTGAAAAAAAATACTTAAAGTGTGTCAACACAAGTTTAGTGAATTCACAGGTTTGAATTAAGCACGATTTGTAATCCAATTGTATGAAAACAATTTCAAGTGTATATAATAAGCAAAACAAGTAATGTTTGACCCTTTTGTAAATTAGCAAGAAATACAAAATAATATGTTCGTACATGAGGCATAACCAAACCCAAACACTTGTTCTTGCCCCCTGCTCGTACCAAACGAGCCCTTGTGTAGACACTATGCGTCCATTCGATCATGTGGATCGTCGGTTAGCGCGACTAACCATGACCGGGGTGTGTCATTCCCAATAGTACTATTCATAGGGCCTCAGGCTAACTGATATGTCCTAAATTATACATGTTTTGCATGCATAATAATCCCCATATTATGGTACTAATTGATTAATAACCTCGCAATTGATACTTAAAACGTTAATATTTCACAATTGCAGGTTATTCGGTGCTCCAAAATAAACAAAGCAAAAACCAACTTAAAACATGAAGAAATCAAGCTTTTGGAGGACCAACCCCGAGCATTGACCCCCAAGAAGTCAAACCAGGTCAACACAAATCAACCAACAGCTAAAAGACGAGACTGGGGAACAGACAGGGACTTGCACGACCGTGCATCCCTTTGCACGGTCATGCATTGTCTGTCTGGCCTCCCTACACTCCGGTACACTGTCCTTTGTACCATGTTTGATTCCCGAGGTGTTTGCACGCCCGTGCAATCAAATGCACGGCCGTGCGTTGCTCATTTTGAGGCCTATAAATAGATGGCTTGAGTTATTCATTGAAGCACCCCTTACACACCCCAAGAACATACCAGAGAAAGCTTATTTTGTAGTTAGAGTGTAGTAGTAGTGAGTAGAGGGGCTCTTCCTCCTTGTTCTGCAATAGGGGAGCCTACGAAACTCAGCGTTATGCTAGTTAGTGTGGACATTCGTGGCTAGACTCTTGGTATTGCTAGGGTGAAGATGAAGTTTGGTGCATGTTAATGTTTAACGTATTAATCCAAGTGATGTGTTTATATATTTAACTATTCGTCCTTAAAACCACCATTTTGGTGGGCTTTTATCATTGTCTAAATCCGTCTTTATATTTGTGAGTGTTCTTGATTTTTAAAGTGTAAAACATTTTTAATCAAACTTCTCTTAAAGCTTGAACGTCTTTATACAAGTAGAGATTGATAAGCTAAGGCTTGGTTAACACTATTAAGGTCGTACGTCTTTATACAAACATATTATGCAACCAAGAATTGGTGAACTTATGTTAGGAACGGTACGTCTTTATACTTGGTCCCATTATTACACCGCCTCCCGGTAAGCAAAATAAAATCACCTATTTAACTCTATTACAAAGCATTTAACGTTCGATGTCTTAAACCAACCCGGAGATGACCATTCGAAGTTGTCCTTAACGGGAGGCACTACCACTTGTTAAAGCTTTTAAATTTGCAAATCGAATGTCGTGAGGATGAGGCTCTAGCGGTGACCCTGGGTCACACATTTGTAGTAGTCATATCACTGGATTAGTCAACTTATGATTATCACGAACCAAGCGGTTTCGAAACCCAAAGCAACACTATTCGTAACCTAATCAATTCCGACATATTTACTTTCCTGTTATTTACTATTTTGTTCGTTACATTTCTGTTACACACTTGATGCACGTTTTTACTTTTCTGCTATTTACTTTACCGCCATTTACTTTTCTGTCATTTATTTTCCTGTTCCACAAGCACACAAAACTCCCTAACTAATTAAACCAGCTAAACGTTAACAAAAGTTGAGTATTGGAATTCGACCGTGTCCGTTGGTTCGATACTTGGTTCTTACCTAAACTATATTACGCTGCGATAGGTACACTTGCCTATCATATGTGTTTTTAAGTTAAAGTAATTATCATTTTATAAATTTAAAACATGATATCGTGAAACCATAATCGCTAAGTATTATTATATAATATTTAACTGCATCAAAATCCGCACATCAAGTTTTTGGCGCCGTTGCCGGGGACACGATGATTTCAAGAAAAATTCAAGTTAACGGATTACCTATCAATTTCCATCTGTTTTTGTGTCACGTTTGTTGCAGGTAGTGTATGATCCATAGCTCCACTACTGGTTTATATCAACCTTTAGAAGAGCCAGAAAGATTCTTTCACCACCGAATACGAGAAAACCGTACTAGAAGAATGGCCGTTGAAAACCGCACTATTTCCGATTTCGCAAGACCATCACTAGAGGCTTTGGGGTCTAGTATCACAAGGCCAACGGTTGACGCTAAAAACTTTGAGATCAAATCTCATGTGATCCACATGATCCAGTCATCATGCACTTTTCATGGATTACCCGATGAGGATCCACATGCCCAAATTACAAATTTCCTTGAAATTCGTGACACTTTCAAACTGAACGGAGTGCGAATGACGCAATTCGCCTCTGAATGTTTTCCTTTTCCTTAAGGGAACGAGCTAAAGCATGACTAAACTTTCTTCCTACCAGGTCAATCACTACATGGGATGATCTAGCACAGAAATTCCTATCGAAATACTTCCCGCCAGCTATAACTGCTAAACTAAGAAATGATATCACCACTTTCACTCAGGATGATGGTGAATCACTATATGTTTCATGGGAACGCTTTAAGGACATGTTAAGGAAATGTCCTCACCATGGGCTAGAAGTTTGGTTACAAGTATTATCATTCTACAATGGGTTGCATAATCAAGCTCGTCAGACACTCGACACTACTGCAGGTGGTATTTTTGGAAACAAGAGGTCACAAGAAGCTTACAACCTAATTGAGGAAATAGCTATGAACAGCTCTCAATGGTACAATCCAAGAAACACCATGGGAGCTAGGCCAGGAGTTCATTCTGTTGATACTGTCACATCACTTTCTGCTCAAGTAGACGCCCTCACCACTCGACTCAATCAATTTATTAAGGGCAAGACCACCACTGAGGCTACTGAAGAAGTGAAGAGTATCACCCCTAATACCGATCAGGTTGACTTTATCGGAACAAATCGCCTACAAAACAACCCCTATAGTAACACCTACAATCCTGGTTGGGGGAACCAACCAAAATTCAGCCGAAAGGATAACAACAATCAGGGATAATCTGGCTTCGGACAATAACAGCAACAGTTTCAACAAAGACCACCTCAAAACTATAAGCCTCGTCAACAATTTCAAGGAACTAGCAAACCAAGCAACGAGTTAAGCTTAGAGGACGCGGTAACTAAGTTAATCTCTACAACTGAAAGTCAAGCCCTTCTAGCGGATTCCCGTCACAAACAATATGAGGAGAAGTTTAGTCTTCACGAAGCTGAGTTTTGGACACATAAATCAACTCTACAGTCCATTGAAACACAATTAGGCAAATTGCAAAACTTCTATCCGAAAGACAACCAGGATGTCTTCCGAGTAATACCGAAACCAATCCAAAAGCAAATGTAAGTGCTATCACTCTGAGGAATAGCAAGGTTTATCCAGAACCACCAATGCCAGACGAAGAGGTTCAATCAACAAGGAAAGATATATTCACCGGAGTACTGCTTCGTCCACATATAATAGAAACAACTACCCAGGAACCACAATCAAAGATAACTCCACCTCCTGCTCAAGTAGATACTCCTCCAAAAGTCTCGACAAAGAGAACGTTCCATTCCCACATACCATACCCAGGAAGGTTAGTAAAGCAGAAGACTGATGAACAATATGAGAAATTCATCGAACTATTAAGCCAGATCCATGTCAATCTTCCTTTCCTGGATATCATACAACAAATGCCTAAGTATGGATGTTTCTTGAAAGATTTTCTTACAAACAAAAGAAACATGGAGGAAGAAGTAAAAAGGACTAATCATTATGTCGCTTCATTGAAAGACGCCTTCCAAAGAAACTTTCAGATCCTGGAAAGTTCTCTCTACCTTGTTCTATCGGACCATTACCAATAACCTTTGCGCTCGCTGACCTAGGAGCAAGTGTGAATGTAATGCCTTATGTCATGTTTAAAAGGTTAAATATTGGGAATCCACGACTTGTCAATGCAACTATCGAACTCGCAGATGGATCAGTCAAATCACCCATAGGAGTCATTGAGAACTTACTAGTAAAAGGCGGCAAGTTTGTCTTCCCTGCCGATTTCATGGTTTTAGAAATGGGACCCGACTATTCCGTACCTCTGATTTTGGGTCGCCCGTTTTTAGCCACTTCTCGAGCCGTTATTGATATGAATGAAGGAATCTTGACACTTCGGGTCGAAAAACAATCAGTGACCTGCAACATAGGGGGAAATGAATGCCTATCTAATGATCCAATTTAAATTGCCCAATTCATTGATATTAATCTGGACTACCAACGGAAGAAAGCTAAGGAATTCAACAAAGGAAAGAAACTGAATCTTGGGAAGGATTTTGAAAAAACTAACTGGATCGATGAGTACTTTGACAAGCTACCAAAACTGAAGGACTTGAATGAAGGAACAGGAGATACGGTGGAAGTCGATGGCTCCCACCCAAAGAAAGACTGATGAAACACGTACGGGTCGTGCTATAGACCCTTAAATAAACGTAGCGCTTCCGGGAGGCAACCCGATGATCATGAATAAATTGAGAGGTTGGTGCATACGGCAAAATCATGGACCTTAGGTTTGACTTTTCAAATTTAAGTTTTTCATACTTCAGCCCCAGGTATACCCTCTCGATACTAGGACCTTAGTAACTTAACTACTAGCTTTTATTTTCCTTGTCTGCTTTTATGTTTTTCTTATGTGTCAGGTAGAATAACATTAACAGATAGTCTCTCTACTTCTTTGAGGAATCACACTCCATCTCTACAACCTGAGGAATCAGAAACCACATCAAATTTATGAGAAATTCGATGAAGACTTTGAAGCAAAGTGTTGACAACACCAATAAGTTTTGGCCTTAGGTTATACACCGAATTGACCGGGGGAGTACCGGTTTCTTTTCCCTTAAAACTTCTTGCATTTAAATTCTTGCATAGCATTTCATTACATGCATTTGTACATTGAGGGAAATGCACAATTTTAAGTGTAGGGTGGGGAATTAAGAGATTCAGGACTACTTGTAACATCAAAGCAGTAAAATTTCAACTTGTGATTTTCTACCCATTTGACTAAAATGTTACAAAAAACCTACCTTTTGTAAAACCCAAAAAATTTTCAAAACTTTAAACCCTAATATTTAAAAACCTCTTTGAGTTCACACCTAATTAAATAAAATGAATACATGGCAAGTAGAAACAAATGAATATATTATGAATAACGATTCACTAAAACCTATCCCATCCGTTTTCATGTGAGGAAAATCAAGCCTATCACACAGCATCAAGTTTGTGGCGTAGTGTATAATTATTCGCATGCTCTTTTGTTTAGCATTACTGAGTGTTTTTCGATTGAATTTTATGCATAATTAGAACTTGTGTGGCTTATACATATTAAGACCATGAACTAGTAGAAGTATGAAAGTGATTGAGGCACCTAGGACTTTATTACCCTTATCCTTAAATCCAAAAATCCCAAAAATATAATCCGCCTAGACAGCCCTTTAAGCCTTAGCCTTTTCTTTTCTAGTACCTATAATTATCACCCAACCAGCTTTTCGTAGACACCGGTTATTAGCTAACTGTCTTCAAAATGGAAAAATTATCTTATGTCGTCATTTCATGTTTATTACCATTGAGGAAACTTTGGAAAGAATCTGTTTCACTCAAAGGAATTGAAATATACAAGAAAGTGGATGTATTAGGAAGAAACAGCCGAACTATCTGCAAGGAATTGATGGAAAAATTATTTCAAGGAAATTGAGTAAAAAGAATTATTGAAGAATTTTTCTTGATACAAAAAAAATAGACAAAGAAGAAAAGAAAAAGAGAAGTGGATCTTTTACCAGACTGACCTTAAAGAGCTGGACATGCATTCCTTTTATTTCAATTTGCTTTTCTGCCTTCATTTCGCAAAGCTTGAATTACCGCCCGAACTCAAAGAGAATATTTTTAAAGCAACTAGTGATGTAAGAAAACAGTGATGTAAGAAAACGGTGGCGCGAGCAAGAACAACTGCCACCATTCTGCGACTTGTCAAAAAGTACCGCCAAAAGAAGAGCCAAAAGATACGAAAAATGTGTGAAGTGTGGCAACTGGAGCCACGATAGAAAATGTAGCAAGATTCAAACTCATTCCCAAAGTGAGTATACGCATCTGATCAAAGTAGGAGCTGTTAGGCTACAAGCTGAAAGTTCCATACGGAGAGGCAGCAATGTGTACTACGCAGTAAGGAAAGAATTGGCACTAATGAGAGATATTGGTCTTGGCGAATCTGACCATAAACGAGCCCTCGGATTAGTTATACCCTCATGATCCGAGTACTGTAAAGGGACCTGTTAGTATTTTCCATTTTAAGCTATGAAGCCGTAGCAGTATGTTTCACGATAGATGCATCCCTTCAAACCTTTTAAATCCCTAAAAACCCAAAAAGATTTTCATCTTCACCCCTTTATTTTTATTTTAGCCACATTACAACCCTTTTTTAAAGTCTTCTTGATTCATGCATACTACTTAGTTAATTGGTGGAGACTTGATTTGTAGACAAGCTTATGATCATTGCATAATTTAATTCGAATTTGAGTGTTCTACTTGACTTACATTATCCATACATATAACCCTAGAGTTGAGTGAACATTATGAGAAGTGAAAGTTTATGCATAATTGAAGGTCTAGTAGGCTTGTCATGGATTCCATCATAGAAAAATAAAAAAATAGAATAAGGAACTCAAGAGTTATCTCGGAATTTCCAACTACTTGGAGTTCCATTTCCCTTGTAAAGTTTTTAATTATGGGTATGATTATGCATGAGTTTGCTTGAGGACAAACAAAGTCTAAGTGTGGGGTATTATGATATGTCCTAAATTATACATATTTTGCATGCATAATAATCCTCATATTATGGTACTAATTGATTAATAACATCGCAATTGATACTTAAAATGTTAATATTTCATAATTTCAGGTTATTCGGTGCTCCAAGATAAACAAAGCAAAAACCAGCTTAAAACATAAAGAAATCAAGCGTTTGGAGGACCAAACCCGAGCATTGACCCCCAAGAAGTCAAACCAAGTCAACCAGCAGCTAAAAGACGAGAGTAGGGAGCAGACAGGGGCATGCACGGCCGTGCATCCCTTTGCACGGTCGTGCATTGCCTATCTGGCCTCCCTGCACTCTGGTACACTGTCCTTTGTACCATGTTTGATTCCCGAGGTGTTTGCACGCCCGTGCAATCAAATGCACGGCCGTGCGTTGCTCATTTTGAGGCCTATAAATAGATGGCTTGAGTTCTTCATTGAAGCACCCCTTACACACCCCAAGAACATACCAGAGAAAGCTTATTTCATAATTAGAGTGTAGTAGTAGTGAGTAGAGGGGCTCTTCCTCCTTGTTCTGCAATAGGGGAGCCTACGAAACTCAGCGTTATGCTAGTTAGTGTGGACATTCGTGGCTAGACTCTTGGTATTGCAAGGGTGAAGATGAAGTTTGGTGCATGTTAATGTTTAACGTATTAATCCAAGTGATGTGTTTATGTCTTTAACTATTCGTCCTTAAAACCACCATTTTGGTGGGCTTTTATTATTGTCTAAATCCGTCTTTATATTTGTGAGTGTTCTAGATTTTTAAAGTGTAAAACATTTTTAATCAAACTTCTCTTAAAGCTTGAACGTCTTTATACAAGTAGAGATTGATAAGCCAAGGCTTGGTTAACACTATTAAGGTCGTACGTCTTTATACAAACATATTATGCAACCAAGAATTGGTGAACTTATGTTAGGAACGGTACGTCTTTATACTTGGTCCCATTATTACACCGCCTCCCGGTGAGCAAAATAAAATCACCTATTTAACTCTATTACAAAGCATTTAACGTTCGATGTCTTAAACCAACCCGGAGATGACCATTCGAAGGTTGAGAGTAATTGTTGTCCTTAACGGGAGGCGCTACCACATGTTAAAGCTTTTAAATTTGCAAATCGAATGTCGTGAGGATGAGGCTCTAGCGGTGACCCTGGGTCACACATTTGTAGTAGTCATATCACTGGATTAAAAATAAATCGAATGTCCTTAATGGGAGGCACTACAACTTGTTAAAGCTTTTAAATCCACCCTCATTTGACACCTTCCTCCGTTAAAAAATAAAAGCTCTCAAGAACTCTAGTGAGAGAGAGGGTCGGTTAGTGTCACACCCCGCCAAGGCTGAACCGCAAGGTGTATCGTTCATGGTTTTCAAAGCGTATGATTATTACAAATGCATACATACAATTGGATACATAAAGTAGGTTTAAGGTTTTACAACCCAAAATATTAGCTTGAAATACAAAAGAAGTAAGATTTCGCAAATATGACCCAAGCATTACAGATTATACAAGAAAAATCTTCAAAAGTAGTATCCACCATGTATGCATGAACCTTACGTAGTATTACCCTTGATGCTGCGTTTAGTTTCATGAAAAAAAATACTTAAAGTGTGTCAACACAAGTTTAGTGAATTCACAGGTTTGAATTAAGCACGATTTGTAATCCAATTGTATGAAAACAATTTCAAGTGTATATAATAAGCAAAACAAGTAATGTTTGACCCTTTTGTAAACTAGCAAGAAATACAAAATAATATGTTCGTACATGAGGCATAACCAAACCCAAACACTTGTTCTTGCCCCCTGCTCGTACCAAACGAGCCCTTGTGTAGACACTATGCGTCCATTCGATCATGTGGATCGTCGGTTAGCGCGACTAACCATGACCGGGGTGTGTCATTCCCAATAGTACTATTCATAGGGCCTCAGGCTAACTGATATGTCCTAAATTATACATGTTTTGCATGCATAATAATCCCCATATTATGGTACTAATTGATTAATAACCTCGCAATTGATACTTAAAACGTTAATATTTCACAATTGCAGGTTATTCGGTGCTCCAAAATAAACAAAGCAAAAACCAGCATAAAACATGAAGAAATCAAGCTTTTGGAGGACCAACCCCGAGCATTGACCCCCAAGAAGTCAAACCAGGTCAACACAAATCAACCAACAGCTAAAAGACGAGACTGGGGAACAGACAGGGACTTGCACGACCGTGCATCCCTTTGCACGGTCGTGCATTGTCTGTCTGGCCTCCCTACACTCCGGTACACTGTCCTTTGTACCATGTTTGATTCCCGAGGTGTTTGCACGCCCGTGCAATCAAATGCACGGCCGTGCGTTGCTCATTTTGAGGCCTATAAATAGATGGCTTGAGTTATTCATTGAAGCACCCCTTACACACCCCAAGAACATACCAGAGAAAGCTTATTTTGTAGTTAGAGTGTAGTAGTAGTGAGTAGAGGGGCTCTTCCTCCTTGTTCTGCAATAGGGGAGCCTACGAAACTCAGCGTTATGCTAGTTAGTGTGGACATTCGTGTTTAGACTCTTGGTATTGCTAGGGTGAAGATGAAGTTTGGTGCATGTTAATGTTTAACGTATTAATCCAAGTGATGTGTTTATGTCTTTAACTATTCGTCCTTAAAACCACCATTTTGGTGGGCTTTTATTATTGTCTAAATCCGTCTTTATATTTGTGAGTGTTCTTGATTTTTAAAGTGTAAAACATTTTAAATCAATCTTCCCTTGAAGCTTGTATGTCTTTGTACAAGTAGAGATAAGCCAAGGCTTGGTTAACACTATTAAGGTCGTACGTCTTTATATGAACTTATTATGCAACCAAGAATTGGTGAACACATGTTGGGAATGGTACGTCTTTATACTTGGTCCCATTGTTACACCGCCTCCCGGTGAGCAAAATATAATCACCTATTCAACTCTAATACAAAGCATTTTTGTTGAAGCACTTTTGTGTGACAAACACTCTGGATAGAGTCTTGTTTATTGTATTTCATTGTATGTATTTGTCTTTGTTTGTAAATGTCATGTTGATAGTTGCTGAAATCTCTAAGTGTTTTGCGCACTTGTATGTGCGCAGGAATTAGTTCCTGCGTACTTAGCAAGTACGCAAGAATACCTTACGTACTTGCTAAGTACGCATGAGCAATTTGCCCTGCGCAGTTGCTAAGTGCGCAGAGATCAGGTCGTGTATAAATAGTATAGGTTGACGCAGTCATATACACAGACATTGTATACTCTGTATTTCTCTCTGTAACCTTCAAGTGTTTATAATAGACGGAAGTTTAAAGTGATTCTCTTGTCGGTTTACTTTGTGTTGTAAGACTCTCCACCTAGTCACGGATATTCCGCACCCGATCCAACTCAGGAACACACTTGCATGTGACGATCCGCCACCCAAGGGACTTACAAGTGGTATCAGAGCTTTGCTCTTGATTTCGAGTGTTGTGAGTGTGTTTGGAGAGTTTTCTACAGAGATTTTACAAGCAAAAGTGGGTATTTTTGTTGATTTTTGTGATAAAATAGGGGTAGCTCTTGAGCACTTTGTAGAAGCAAAAATCACTCAAAAAACCGACTTTTGTTGTGTATTTGAGTGTTTTCAGCAACAAAGGTTGGTTAGAAACAAGTTTCTGACCCTTTGGCTCATTTTATTTGTTCATCTGTCCGATTTTTGCCATCTCTGGTGAGATTCCAGTGACCGGAATAGTTTGGTGAGAGTTGGTGAAAAGGTTATCTGCGTACTTACCATATCTAGCAAAAAGTTCAGTCTTGCTGCGTACTTAACAAGTACGCAAGACTAATCTTTCTGCGTACTTAAGTTAACTGCTACGTACTTATCTTCTACTCCTGCGTACTTATCAAGTACGCAAGAGCAAATCATAAGTGCGCAAGACCATTTTTCTAAGTGCGCAAGGCCAGTATCAAGTGCGCAAGTGTCTTTGACCTTTCTGAAATTTGACTAAGTGTTCACCGTGTCGAATCTTCAGAACCTCGGTAACCTTCTGAACTACAACAACGAGATCAGAACACCTCAGAAACCGCCAAAGTTGCTAAATGTAAATGATTATTCTAACTGGAAAGCACGCTTTGAGCATTACATTTCTTATACAGATTCTTCGTTATGGATACCAATTCTAGAACTCGATGAAAAAGAAAAGAAAGTCTATGACAGAGAAAAGAAGGCTCACGCTTCTATCACTATGGCCTTGACTAGGGAGTTATTCCACAGTTTCAGAGGATATGATAACTCCAAGGATCTCTGGAAGGCGTTACAGAAGAGATTCGAGGGCAATATTGACATCAAGAAAAGTAAAAGGGATCTTCTCAGGAAGCAGTATGAGTGCTTTAGATTTCTGTAGAACGAATCCATAGATGAACTCATCTCTAGATTCTATCATCTGCAGACTGAGTTGAAAGCTTTTGAGCTGAAGTATCCTGATGAAGAATTAGTTGAAATGTTTCTGGATGCTTTGCCACCCAAATTTGAGATGTATACAACCCTGATGAGAGAGAATTCTAAGTTCTATGAGATGACAATTGATGAGGCAATTGGAAAGGTTCAAGCTCATGACATGAACCTAAAAAGAAAGGAGAGCTCAGGAAGACCTCAAATACAAGACCCTTCTATGTATCATGGGACGTCTTCTACAACCAAGTCATCGGGCTCTGGAATTGCCCTTTTCTCTGGAAACTCTCATGAGGAAGAAACTGTAAAGGCTTATGGTGGTCATGCATGTTATGCAGCATCTGGTTCTGGTTTTGAATCTCATCACCAGAATCCCTCAAGAAATCCTTCACCCACATCTTCAGCTAACCAATCAGCGATAGCCAAGATAGCTGAAGATCATGTGGCTTTATTCTCTTCATGCATGCTTGCCTATGAGAACTTCATTGGCGGTAAGCTAACGGATCCTGAAACAATAGAAGAAGACTTCAATCAGGTGGATCCGGATGATATGGAGGACAAGGACGTTCAGTGGAATATGGCCATGATCTTGAGGAGAGCCAAGCATTTCCTGAACAGAACAGGAAGAAAGTTCATTGGCGGTCATTCAAATTCCAAGGTTGGTTTTGACAAATCCAAGGCCAAGTGCTATAAGTGTCTGAACTTTGGACACTTTTCTCGTGAATGTCAAAAGGACAGAGCACCGGCTTCGGGTTTCACCAGATCTAGCCAAGGAAACAACCATGGCTACAATAACTCAAACAACCACAATCAAAGCCACGGTGGATCTTCCAATGCATTGGTAGCTCAACAGGACGAAAGCTTTGATTGGGGTGTTCATCTGGAGGATGCCATTATTGCTCAAACTCAAGTTGGTCTCATGGCTGAGATTATGGAGATGATGGAAGTTGAGGAAAGGGAAGCTTCTGTGGCTGACCGAGAAGAGTCTACAACTGTTGTTGCCCTCATGGCTATCGAAGAGGCATCACATTCATCGAATGAGGTAGATTCTAATCCTTTTACTATCATTTCTTGTTCCAAATGTCTAGGCTTAAAAATTGAAAATTCTAAGTTTCAAGACAAAGTCGAACCCCTTCGTATTGTAGCTTTAAGCTACAAAGAAAATGAAAAACGATTTAAAGATTCAATTGAAATGTTGAAGAAAGAAAAACTTGATTATTCACTTAAAATGAGCGATCAACAGCTTCACTTGGATATTGCATACAAGGGGTTAGAGAAAACGAACAATGAGAACAACAAGCTGCAAAATGAGATCTTGCAGTTGAAATGTACTAATGAGAAGTTGAAAAATTCTCGTTTTGTGGTGGAACACTGTAGTGAGACAAATGAATGGCTTAGGGCTGGGTACTAATGCTATTCCTCCACCAGTTAGCGGAAAATTTGTCAACGGCTTAGTAGACATTGATCTAACTTGCCTTGATGAGTCCTCAGGTAAGGATGATTCCTCTAACAAGGATGATTCCTCAAGTAAGGCCAACTCCGCATCT
Organism: Smallanthus sonchifolius; assembly: GCA_023525975.1. Taxonomy (NCBI): domain Eukaryota; kingdom Viridiplantae; phylum Streptophyta; class Magnoliopsida; order Asterales; family Asteraceae; genus Smallanthus; species Smallanthus sonchifolius. The sequence continues at coordinate 53,793,341 of CM042025.1, read as the reverse complement.
GATGTGGAGTTCTTTACTGCTTCTGATGATGGGTCGGTTAACACCTACCCTGAAGGAGTAGTATCTGAGGAGTTGTTATCTGAACAGAAAGTTAAGAAAAACATTATCACTAATAGTGACGGTTGTATTTTAACTGAACCCGATATCATTGAATCAAATGATAAATTAAAGGTAATGCTTTATGGGGGGTATAAAAATCTTAATCAAGTTAAGAAAGAAGTTTTTTCAGCTCACTATGGGCTTGGTTATAAAGAAAATTTGCAAAAATACTATACTCCCAAAAACCAATCTATATCGGATCAAACTCCTGCTCATCATGCTGAGTCATCTAATACCAGATCTAATGAGCCTTATAGGAGGACTTACACAGACAAGAAGACTTGCTTTCACTGTGGTATGGTTGGTCACATCTTTGTGAACTGCCCTGCTAAGAACCAAGGGAAACGACCAATTGTTTCACAACCGGCTGTCATCCCTAAGTCACCACCAATGATGCATCCTAAAAGTCCAAAGACAAATGTGGTGAAACCACCAGTAAAACCGAGAGGTAAAGCCAAAGATAACCTCTGAGGCTAAACCATATGTTTCAAGAAAGGGAAAGCAACCTGCTATACCTTGTGTATATACCTCTGGTAGTACACCTACTGTGAGAAATCTATGGTGAAACTCTCTAAGCCACAGAGGAGGAGAAGGAATAAGAGGTTGAGAAAGCTAAAACAGTTGACTGGAGTTCAATCAGGTGAAGCTTCCATTAGTTCACCGGCTGTTGTTGAACCTAAGTCTACTCTTCCAGTTAAGAAACAGAAGAGGTCCTGGATTGCCAAATCCAAAAGTTCTCAATCTCCTAGTCTTATTTCTTCTAAAGATTCATCCATTTTGAACAGTCACGACTGTGAGTTAATAGAGGTTGTTTATTTTAAAAATGACGGACGACCCAAGACCATTATGGCTTGGGTCTCCAAATCTAACTAATTCTTTTTGTGACTCGTGCAGGGACATCCGGAAGGTACTATCTCTAACCATTGGTATGTAGATAGTGGATGCTCTCGACACATGACATGAAACATGGCCTTGCTTCAAGACGTGAAACATTCAGAGGCGGCTATGTGGCCTTTGCTGGAGAGAAAGGCGGCAGTATCACGTGTGAAGGCATGGTGTCAAATGGTTGTGTCAGCTTTGACAATGTCAACTTTTGCGAGCAGCTGAAGCATAACCTGTTGAGTGTCTTCCAAATGTGCGACAAGGAGTACTCGGTGATGTTTGACAAGAATGAATGCCTGATTCTCAAACCTGGTTTTGAAGTTCCTGAAGACTGGATTCTGATGAGAGCGCCAAGGACAAACGACACCTATCAGATCGATATGAGCGTGGCAACAACCACCTCATCAGTTGCTACCTGTTTGCTTACCAAAGCGACAGAGCTTGACTCTATCTTGTGGCATAGGAAACTTGGACATATTTCTTATCGTAAAATGAATCATCTGGTCTGAAACGGTTTGGTAACCAGTGTTCCTAAGCTGAGATTTACCGTTGCAGATGACTGAATGCCTTGTAAAAAGGGCAAACAGCAACGGAAGTCTCACAAGCCCAAGCTCCAAATCTCCATCGATACCCCTTTGGAGCTATTACATATGGATCTGTTTGGCCCCATAAGTATCAGGAGTATTGGAGGTAAGTCATACTGTCTGGTTGTAACAAATGATTTCTCATGTTTTTCTTAGGTGCATTTTTTAGGTACGAAGGACGAAACTGCTGATATTCTTCAATACCTGATCCTGAGCTTGGAATCTCTTTCCAAGTTGATGGTTAGAAGAATAAGGAGTGACAACGGAACTGAATTCAAGAATAACTTGATGGAACTTTTCTGTCTCAAGAAGGGGATCCGTCACGAATTTAGTTCCCCGTACACACCTTAGCAGAATGGAGTTGCAGAACGGAAGAACAGAACCTTGATCGAGACTGCAAGGACGATGCTATCGGATGCAAAGCTTCCTGTCACTTTCTGGGCAGAAGCAGTTAATACAGCGAGTCACGTCTTGAACAAAGTTCTGGTTGTGAAGAGGCACAACAAGACTTGTTATGAGTTGATCAACAATCGACTTCCCAATCTTGATTACCTAGTTCCTTTTGGTAATCCCTTTTGGTAGTCCCTGTTCCTTGTTGCTACAGTACAAAGACCGCAAGTCTAAGTTTCATGCAAAAGCGGTGGAAGGCATCTTCTTAGGATACGTTGCCAACTCGCCTTGCAAGAGAGTGTACAACATAGGAACTCGTACTGTCGAAGAATGGTTTGAAGTGGATTGTAGTAAGCACAGGATTCCACCAGAACCAACTGGTCCAGCTTGGGGTTTTGATTATGATGCGCTATTCCAATCTTTCGATCTTCCAGATTTGTCGGCAAATGATGCCGCAAATGTATATGAATTATTTGGTGGCGGTTTCTCAACACGTGGTACTGTACCTATTGTAACTCCTGATTCCAATGCTGCATCTGTATCTGGAACTCTTAATGGTGATAACAGTGAAGATGTTCATGTTGACGGAAATGACGCTCAAGCTAATCCTAACACTAGTGTAGGAAATGAAGCTCCAGCTGATCCAATTAACATTGAATCTTCTTCTTCTGGAACACAGGATATGGGGGAGTTAAGCACGAACCTCGATTGAGAAATTCAGGAACCAAATGTACCAGAGGCGAGAGTGCATAAGAATCATCCAATTGACAACATTATTGGTGATCCTCATGCCGGTGTTCAAACTCATCATCGAACCATTACAGAGAACACTAGTCTATACTCGGAGATACTTGACACTGGTGTCATGGAAACATGTCTGCATGCTGCATTCGTGTCCCAGTTAGAGCCGAAGAATGTGAAAGAGGCTCTCGCTGACAACTGTTGGATTGAGGCGATGCAAGATGAATTGTCTCAATTCCAAAAGTTGCATGTGTGGGATTTGGTTGACTTGCCAAGGGGCGTACAACCAATTGGCACCAGATGGGTGTTCAAATGCAAGACGGATGATCGTCATGTTGTGGTGAAAAACAAAGCAAGGTTGGTTGTTCAAGGTTTTTATCAGCAAGAGGGCTTGGATTACACGGAAGTATATGCCCCAGTTGCTAGAATTGAGGCCATTCGACTGTTCTTGGCTTATGCCACCTATGTTGGCTTCAAGGTCTATCAACTTGATGTGAAGAGTGCTTTCCTGTATGGAAAAGTTCATGAAGAGGTCTATGTTACTCAACCTCCCGGCTTTGAAGATTCGCATAATATCAATAAAGTATATAAGCTCGACAAAGCACTTTATGGTCTTCATCAAGCACCGCGGGCATGGTATGAGACATTATCTAAGCATCTACTGTCTAATGGTTTCGACCGTGGATAGATTGACAACCCTATTCATTAGAAAAGCAGGAGGTGACATTCTTCTTGTACAAGTCTATGTCGACGACATTATTTTTGGGTCTACAAATGAAGAGATGTGTAGGGAATTCGAACAGGTGATGAAGTCCAAGTTTGAAATGAGTAACATGGGTGAATTGTCATTCATCCTGGGTCTGCAAGTCAGTAAAAGAGAGGATGGCATTTATCTGCATCAAACAAAGTATGTGCATGACATCTTGTCGAAATACAAGATGAATGATAGCAGTACTTATGGCACACCTATCCCAGTCAATCAGGGTCTGCATCCTGACAAAGATGGAAAGGATGTGGAGTGCAGATTGTACCGTGGGATGATCGGATCACTTATGTATCTCACAGCTTCAAGACCCGATATAATGTTTGCTGTGTGCTTGTGCTCAAGGTTTCAGTCACAACCGAAGGAGTCCCATATGATAGCTGTGAAGAGAATTTTCAGATACTTGAAAGGGAAACCCCGATTGGGTCTTTGGTACTCTAAGCAGCAGTCATTTGACTTCAAAGCCTACACTGATTCAGACTATGGTGGTTGTAACCTTGATAGAAAGTCAACTTCTGGTGGATGTCAATTCTTGGGAGACAAACTGGTTTCCTGGCAGTGTAAGAAGCAGTCAACGGTTTCTGTCTCAACATGTGAAGCAGAATACATTGCTGTAGCGAGCAGTTGTTCTCAGATATTGTGGATTCAGCAACAATTGAGAGACTACGGCTTAAACTTCACTGGAACTCCTCTGTTCATTGACAACAAAGCCACCATGTCCATCACAAATAACCCGGTGAAAATTCCAAAACTAAACATATAGAAATTCGTCATCATTTCATCCGTGATTGTGCTGAAAAACATTTAATTGAACTTGTAAAGGTTCACACGGATGACAATCTTGCTGACCTTTTCACTAAGGCGTTTGACCGATCCCGTTTTGAGCATCTTGTCAACTTGATAGGAATGTTCAATCCTGAGTGAAAACTTGTTTTTCTTAAATCAATTCAATTCATGAAAGTTAAATTTTATTTCTCTTAAAATTTCTGTATAGTTCTTTTAATTTTCAATTATTTTTCAAAACTTCAAACAAAATAGAAAATGGAGAAAATTTTCAAAGTAATCTTGAGAAAAGAGGAAATGATAGTACATCAGAAATGATCTAAACGCCATAGACTGCTCATATGGGAAATAATTGCGTCATGCTTACCTAATTGTTTAATTTGTTATGTTTTTAATCTGCTTATTTACAATTAATTTGAATTGTCAGTAGGCTGTAGGCATTTTTGAATCACTAGTAGTGTGGAAACTAAATCTAGACTACAACTGTGATTTGAACCCATGTATGCTAGTGTGTGTGCGTAAAGGAATACAAAAGATCATTATCAGATAAATGATGTTAGATTTTGGCAATAATTTTCTTCTGAGATCAGTTTCGGATTATGTCTTTAGCACAATTAATGCGGTTCATCTCACTGACCATACTCACAAGTATGCAATAAGAGATTGAATCAAGACATGTCTCTACATCAACCGTGGAACGTGTATTCACCCTTAAATCACTCTTGATTCATTGAAATCAAATCCAAATAAAAGTTGGATTTCCCTACCCTAATACAAACACCATATTCATTATCCTGAATCATTATACTGATATTCACTAAAGAAATCAAATGAAACCAAGACAAATGAATCACTCGATTCTGAATCTTATGATTCCTGATAATCCTTATGGATTCTGCTTGATTTTTCCTGTGCTAATTGATGTAGCTTCATTCTGAAAATTTAGAAAATAATTGGAAAAATCTTAGATGCCTTGAGATAGTGCAACTTACATTACTGTAGCATATCAGTGGGATACACGTTGTATATCTTATAATTAATACCTTAACACACAAGAACGTGATACAAAGATGCTTATAGTTTAAATCTTATAATATTGTCAACTTGAATTACTTGTTTATGTGTTTATTACGTATGAATAAATAGTAATCCATGACATGATCCCATATTCTTTGATGCTTATATTGTATCGTTTTTGCTATATGTTAGCCTGATATGATCATCTGCTCGTGTCTTTGATCAAAAATAGTTTGTGAATATGTGTATATTTCTATCTTGAAAAGATCAAAAAAGATTTTAAGTTTCTGTATAGTTCAATTTTATTCAGAAAAGCCAAAAATATTTGTGTTTAACCTTCCTGAATTTATCTTGAATCCTCTTGATTGAATGTTTTTTATCTTGTTCGTTATTTGACTTGAAATCTTCATAATTTGAGTTGAAAGTTTGAGCACACAGGGGTCTCTGCGTACTTGATAAGTGCGCATGAGGTAAACCCTGCGTACTTAACAAGTACGCAAGACTTAAGTCATGCATACTTAGTAAGTACGCAGGAGTTAAGTCCTGCGTACTTAGTAAGTACGCAAGACCATTTTGTGTTGGGTATATATACAGGACTTAGAAAAATTTCAGAAGCTTATCTCATTCAAATTTCAAACTCCTGTTGAATTCCCTCTACTACTTTTACTCATAAAATTTCATGTGTTCCTAACCGGTTTTTCGTCCCGTTTCTAGTTCCATCATCGTATTACAATCACTTGGTAAGAATCTAAGGGCATTCCATCCACAAAATCGTGAATTATGGACCGATTTAGACTATAAAAATTTTAGGGTTGAATCTTGATTTTTGTCAATCTTTTAGTTGTTTTGGTAACACACTATAATTAAAACTTGCTTAGAATCAACAATCTATCCTTATTTAGTCCTTAATCGTCCTTATCGGTTCTTAATTTTGACTTTGGCTTGGATTTTGACCGTCGGTTCGACTGGGTGGCCATTTAGGTCAAAATGTGACTAATGTAGCGGCTATTTGGTATTGATATTGGTCCCATAGGCTATAATCACGGTTTTCAATCTTGTGGGGACCTAATCCACATCAATGTTCATCATCAGTTGAAAAATTGGATTTCTGAAAATTTGAACAAGTGCAATTCTTGCGCACTTAACAAGTACGCAAGAAGTAATTCTTGCGTACTTGTTAAGTACGCAAGAACAAATCCCTGCATACTTGCTAAGTACGCAGGACTAACACTAGTGAAAATTTTCTAAGTCTGAAATTTCAGTTCAATGAGTAACTGCTATACTAAGTCATGTGTATTCAATTCCAATGAAACTTCTTGTTCTTATTATGTTTTCTGTGTGTTTTTGCAGTGATGGCTCGTGCGTTTACCAGTGAGTTCAATCTCCTAGCACATACAGAACCAGAATGGAAGGGTGCTGCACTACAATACCGAGAGATAGTTGACTTCTTGAACCGTTCAAGAATCAGCTATGCTATTTCAGCAGACCCGATAGTATTAAGACCGTATCTGGATCAGTTCTGGGAGACCGCGAAACATGACTGCACGGTAACCCCCAATGTTATACGGGCTACCGTGGCGGTCATGACATCGCCTTTTCTGAGGACACTATTAGACGGGTCTTGCAATTCTGAGATCTCTCCACCGATCCAACAGCTTATCCTGACTACTTTGTGGATGGATGTTAGAGGCAGCGTATGGGATACGTCGGTGTAAGAGATTATGCTTCATACAAGAAAATGTGGGTGCTCGATCAATGGAGATACTTTGCCCACGTCATGATCATGTGCATCTTTTCAAGAAAGGCAGGAAAGGATGCAATGGGTCATGATCTTGCAGCAGCCATGGTTGGCTTATCTCTCAACAGGGGTTACAACTTCTCAAGATACGTCTTCAAAGCCTTAAATGATCAGATAAATACGGCTGAGAGGTTTCGATTCCTGTTATACCCAAGGTTTGTGCAACTACTGATTGATGATGCGTTGCCAAATCTACCTGCTACTGGAGAGAGATTGCAAGTCAAGCGGGTGGACAAGAGGGTGTTTGCACAATTCTTAAAGCCAGGCAGTGTAGAACTTACCCTTGAGCACACAGCACTCTTTGGCCACCTGATAAACGAAGCGTATGTGGCACCGGCTGACTAGAGATGGTTTAGCCACGACTCAGAGCCAGAACTAAGTGAACATTCGGATGAAAAATAAGAAGAGGAGGAAGTTGAAAGTGTGGATGAATCGTCTGAAAGTGAAGACGAAGAAGCAGTTCATGATGGTGCTGAAGGATCCGACTCCGAAGCTACAGAGTCTGATTCCTCTGATTCTGATGATGCACCATCACAGGCACACCCGAGAAGAACGACAAAGGTGACCCTTCCTGAGTCGTCTTCGAAGAGAAAGAGACAGTCAACAAGCAGTGAATACGATCCAGATTCTGACTCTGACGCTGCTATTCAAAGACAAAGACGTGAAAGTGTAAACAAACGTAGGGGGGATAGGCAGCAATATGCTATTCCCAGTGAGGTAGAGGTTAGTGCTCAGCAGCAAGTACAAGTATCATCTGCGAGTACTGATTCAGCTTCTACCCCACCTTCACAGCAACTATACCGGCGACAGCGGAGAAGGCCACAGGTATAACCTGATGTGGCGGTCACTTCTATCATAGAGGAGTTCCTATGATAGTGACACTCCCTGTATCATCTGTCCTTGTGACAGTGACTACTCCGATTCTTACAAAGTCAGTCACCATCACACCTACAACCATCTTCACATCCACAATCCCTACTACCAACGTTGAACCTATCAGTCAACCCTACAACTATGGAGATTTTACTCAGGGGTTTGACTTTGATACTATCTTCTCATCCTCACTTCATAATGCTGAAGCGTCTACATCCAGACATCCTGATCCAAATGATGCAAGGATAGAAACTCTGGAAACCCAAGTGGCTGCTCTACTGGAAACTCTTCGAAAATCAAAGGAGGAATCTGATGCCCAATAGGCTCAGATAAATTCTTTGGTGGACGAAGTTACAATTCTGAAAAGCCAAAGGATGGGGACTGAAGAGAGACTAAAAAATGTGATGGCCCAGAACGAGCTACTGAATAAGACAAACAATATGATTCTGGGACATAGGTCATCTCTTGAGCTTCAGTTTGATCTGCAGCGAAAAGAGCATGACATGATGGTCAAATTAATTGCTGATCTGACCAAGAAGCTTGATGCTCAGGGGAGAAAGATAAAGAAAAAGAGAATGAGAATACATCTAAACCTACCGGTGATGAGCCTTGTCATCCTGTTGATTTGACGAAGGATGATGACAAAGACAAGGATCCCGAAGTCGGTCCTAGTGGAAGTGAGCATCAACTTTGGCAATCGTGCCCATTTATGCTATTACAATGGCTGTGGGGAGTCTACTCACCAGGAAGGTGGTGATAAAGGAAAGTCAGCGGCTGATGTTCTGAAGGATCTATCTGACGATGAGATCTTATACTTAGAGCCAAACTATTCCAAGGAAGCATAGATCGATGCTCTCTACAATCTTGAAGAAGGAGAGATCGACTCTGGTGATGATTGGGATGAAGATGATGATGTAGTTATTGAAGTTTCCAAGGGTGACGGGGAAGGAGAGTATGAGTTCCAAGATGGAGAGATCTTCGAAGTTCCATCCTTTGAATCTCAGCTCGACACAGGTTCAGTTGAGTCTGCTAGTAACGTTGAAGCATCGACTGAAGCCTCCCCGGATGCCCCTACACCTGTGGATCCAGAGGCACAGAAAGATAAAGATATGCCTGCTAGTTCATCAAAGGATCCAACTCCTGTTTGGCAAAAGACGCCTATCATAAACAAACAAGGAGCGACAGGGATGATCTTAGCTGTAAGGTTCGAGGAAGATAAGCAGTTATTCGCAATCAAACGATCTAGGGGGTTCAATACTTGAAACCAACCAGTGAAGCGTTCAACTCCTTACCTAAATACGACCTCGTGAACCTAACATACCGAGAGCTACTGGGTCACTCAAATCACGCAGTGGCGATGGGTTTGTGGCAGGTTCTACAGCGGGAAGCAAGATATGGGAAATTTGAAGTGTTCAAGCCTCAAGTGCCAAAGCGAGTCGAGGATAAGAATGCTAGACATCCTGTGACTAAAAAACGCTTAAAGAAACTGGTATACAAGCCAGTGTTATGTGAAACCAAGATTCCCCTGAGCAAGTTATCTCAGGATATCCTCGGTAACATATGGTACTGGTACGTATATCCAAAAACGGGCGAGGCTGTGGTGATAGGAAAGGAATGGTCAGATAGTGGAAGCTTAGTGCCAAGGGAGATGATCAAAGTATTTGATGAAGTCTGCTTCATTAACTTCTTTGTTAAAGATCTGGAGGCACTAGCGGACAGGTATTGCATGCATACGGACGAATGGAAGAAGTTCCTTGCTTCTAAATATGACAAGGTGATCAAGTTTTGTCTTGACTACAAGAAGAAGATGGAAGCTAAAGATGCAGAGCTGTGAAGACTGAAGACAATCCAGAGCTGTTGTCAAAGGGGAGTTTGTTGAAGCACTTTTGTGTGACAAACACTCTGGATAGAGTCTTGTTTATTGTATTTCATTGTATGTATTTGTCTTTGTTTGTAAATGTCTGTATGTATTAGTTATCGAGTTGTATTTACTAATGCATGTTGATAGTTGCTGAAATCTCTAAGTGTTTTGCGCACTTGTATGTGCGCAGGAATTGGTTCCTGCGTACTTAGCAAGTACGCAAGAATACCTTGCGTACTTGCTAAGTACGCATGAGCAATTTGCCCTGCGCACTGTGCGCAGAGATCAGGTCGTGTATAAATAGGATAGGTTGACAGTAGACAAGGACGCAGTCGTATACACAGACATTGTATACTCAGTATTTCTCTCTGTAACCTTCAAGTGTTTATAATAGATGAAAGTTTAAAGTGATTCTCTTGTCAGTTTACTTTGTGTTGTAAGACTCTCCACCTAGTCACGGGTATTTCGCACCCGGTCCCACTCAGGAACACACTTGCATGTGACTATCCGCCACACCCGAGGGACCTACAATTTTACGTTCGATGTCTTAAACCAACCCGGAGATGACCATTCGAAGGGTTGAGGGTAATTCTTGTCCTTAACGGGAGGCACTACCACTTGTTAAAGCTTTTAAATTTGCAAATCAAATGTCGTGAGGACGAGGCTCTAGCGGTGACTCGGGTTACACATTTGTAGTACTTATATCACTGGATAACATTATCACGTACCAAACGGATTTGAAACCTAAAGCAATACTATTCGTAACCTGATCATTTCCGACATATTTACTTTCCTGTTATTTACTATTCTGTTCGTTACATTTCTGTTACACACTTCACACACGTTTTTACTTTTCTGCTATTTACTTTACCGCCATTTACTTTTCTGTCATTTATTTTCCTGTTCCACAAGTACACAAAACTCACTCACTAATTAAACCGGCTAAACGTTAACAAAAGTTCAGTATTGGAATTCGACCATGTCCGTTGGTTCGATACTTGGTTCTTACCTAAACTATATTACGCTGCGATAGGTACACTTGCCTATTGTGTGTGTTTTTAAGTTAAAGTAATTATCATTATATAAATTTAAAACCTGATCTCGTGAAACCATAATCTCTAAATATTATTATATAATATTTAACTACATCAAAATTCACACATCACTAACCTATAGCTAATGGTCATAAATTACTTTATGTAGGGGACTTTACGAGCGCTACGTGTGCCAACTCATGTAAACATAAAGCTCGAGTCTTGTTTTCTTGTTATCATATAAAAATAGTTGTAAGTATGTTCTTCCCCCAAAATATACAAAACAGTAAAAAGGGGCTGTGAAACTCACCTCGAGACCAGAGTATGCTAGCAAATAATACTTTGTTCTAGGAAGACTTGACTACCCGTACCCTAATACAAAAGGGCATTTTAGTGCTAAAACCGGATGTCTCGTATGAAAGTTGTTCACCTGACTTAGCAGATCCGGTTAGGGATGTTTTCGTTTAGGTAAAAGATATTTTGTGTTATGAACCATTGGTGATTAATATTTACTTCTATAAGTATATATATTTATACGTAAAATATATATATAGGAAAGCATAAAAAAATAGTACGTCATGATTGTCAAATCTTTATATTCTTGACGAAACATGTAATTATTGTTAGTGGAATGATCCATTATTAACGTGATAACGTAAAATAATATATTTATTATTATTACATTATATATTTATTTAACGATTAACTTCGTGAGATAACACATAATCGAGTTTTGGGATTAATAAGAATACATATACATATAAATACTCTTTTCGAACAACTAGCACTAATTATTTATTAGGATTTCGACATAAGTAATTTTTAGTATTTAAATATTCATTAATTTCGTACCAAAACACATATTCACTGACAATTTGATAAATTTATATATTATGTCTTCCAAAATTCTTAAATAGTCATACAATATGTACTTAACTCAAAATAACTATTTTAATCCGTTTAACGGTCGTAATTAACGAAAATAGATACGTGGTTTTTAGCATACTTATTTTGTCACCCAAATATGTCCAAGACTTGATACTTTTCAAAATACGATATACATATATATATATATATATATATATATATATATATATATATATATATATATATAAGTTATAAATTTTCCTTTACGAAAAATATATATATATATATATATATATATATATATATATATAAGGTCAACATTTTATATTAATCGCTTTTATATATAACAAGTTGAGTATCGTGTTAGTGCGAACAAGAACGACTATTTTAACTTTAATAATAAGTTACCCATTCTTATTTATCGCGTTACATGTTAACGAGAATTAATCATTTTTATTTATACAACCTATTCATTTTAACATATTTAATTTTGTTCAATCTATCATGCTCATGTTTTTCAACGCCTAATACATATATCTACTTATATAAGTGCATTTTAACTAAAAAAAATAACAATAAAACATGTCAAGAGTACATACTTTCTCATATATGTCTAGATGTATAGTTTTATCTATATGATTTTTAGTCAACATATACATACACATATAATCATACATAGATCATGTATTAAACACTAGACTCAATCTCTTTTCATGTTGGTTTATTTATTTGAGAGGGTTTTACAAAAAAAAAACATTCCACTTTTTGGTGAACAAAATGCATGTTTAGCCATGATTCAAATGAGATAATATGAAATATAAAATTGAAAAGGATGAGAATCTTTACTACTAAACAAGCTCGGGTAGACACTTAAATGCGTGGATTAATGAAACTTGAATGGCTTGTAAATACTCCAAGATCACTTGTAGCTCTTGAAATCTTGCAACCTTCACTTGATTCTTCACTAAATTTGGCTTAATATTGCAATGGCATGAGGATGATGATGATACTGTTGTTTCCGTGAGAAAAAAAAAGAAAGGGAAACAATATATGAATTGTTGTTGTCGTAGGAAGGAAGGAGAAAAAGGAAGTTTGAGTGTTTTACTTATTTGTGTTGAAATGATGAAAGATGGTAGAAGTGTCTTTTTGTAGGATAGAAAGAAATTAGGGAATGGGATGATTGTGTGTAATCTTATACAAAAAATCAAGTGGTAGGAATTCTTGAACATGGGGTGGCTCATACTTCCATTCGGCCGAGAAGTTTATATAGGGGTTTTGGGTTGGTTAACTTAATCAAGTGTGATTAGATAGTGGGTATTTAGATTTTTAGGAGTGTTAATCAAGATTAGAGTCCTAATGGTAATTAAGTTCGGTTTAGATTCCTAACGATACTCAAATTATGGTTTAGTCAGTTGAAGGCTAGTTGATAAAAAAATATATTCAAATCCCGGATTGTATAATTCGTTGAGGTGATTATTTGTAAGAATAGGTGCCTAAAGATGACGCTACACGGTAATATCTTCTAGCGGGTTCGTTATTTAACTTTACGTATATTATAAATTTTAGTCTAAAAAAAAGAATTTATTGTCCAACGTAAAGTTTACGTACTATATACGTCTAAATATTTTTCTGGTTATTTAATTTAATCATCAACGTTCGTATTAGACGGGTTAAACGTACACGTGTACCGGCAATTCCTAAAATTACCAAAATATGAAATGGTCAACGTATGGTATTTGCTAGACTTTTAATACCCTAATTTATGAAATTAAGCGGATCAGGAAATATAAATAATATAAACGCGTTCATAATAAGTACGGATATCGACCTGAAAAGCCGGGTGTCGCATTCTCCCTATGTTAAAAGAATTTCGTCCCGAAATTCAATTCGTGCCATCTTGAACGGGTGCATCCTTGAACAAGGAGGGATATTTGGTTTTCATTTGATTCTCTCGTTCCCATGTATACTCAGGACCACGCTTTGAGTTCCAACGTACTTTAACCATTGTGCTACGACTTCGTCTTAGTCTTTGAACTTTCCAATCTGTGATCTCAATCGGTTCCTCGATGAAATGAAGTTTATCATCAATACGAATTTCATCAGGCGGTATGATGAAGGTCTCGTCTGACAAGCACATTTTGAGATTCGACACGTGAAATGTATCATGTACGTTTCTTAGCTCATGCGGTAGTTTGAGCTTGTAAGCTACAGGGCCAACCATAGCTAGTATTTCAAACGGTCTAACGTATCTAGGGTTGAGCTTACAACGGTTACCAAACTTTGCAACGCTTTTCCATGGTGAGGCTTTTAACATTACCCTGTCTCCAACTTGAAATTCTAATGGTTTCCGTATGTTATCAGCGTAGCTCTTTTGTCTGTCTCGGACTGCTTTTAGGCGATCTTTAATTTTGAAAATTTTATCAATGGTTTCCTGAACAATCTCCAGATCTGTCAAATGTTTGTCACCGACCTCCGCCCAACATAGTGGGGAACGACATTTACGACCATATAAAGCTTCTAACGGAGCAGCCTTAATGCTGGTGTGGTAGATGTTATTATAAGAAAATTCAGCCAACGGTACCAATTTTCTCCGAAATCAATTACACATGCACGGAGCATATCTTCTAAAGTTTAGATAGTCCTTTCACTTTGACCGTCCGTTTGTGGATGATAGGCTGTGCTCATGTCTAGGAGTGTGGCTAGGGCTTCTTGTAATGACTTCCAGATCCTTGACACGAAACGACTATCTCTATCAGAGATAATGGAAATTGGCACACCATGTCTAGCCACAATTTCTTTAATATACGGTCTTGCAAGTTTCTCGATTTTATCAGTCTCTTTGATTGGCAGGAAGTGAGCGGATTTCGTTAAACGATTGACGATTACCCATATAGTATCATAACCGCTTGACGTCTTGGGTAATTTCGTAATGAAATCCTTGGAAATCTGTTCCTATTTCCATTGAGGAATCTCAGGTTGTTGTAATAACCCAGACGGTTTCTGATATTCTGCCTTTACCTTTGAACACGTTAGACATTTACCGACATAAATAGCAATCTCCCCTTTCATGTTTGGCCACCAATAGAGTTCCTTGAGATCTTTATACATTTTATCCGAACCTGGGTGGATGAAGTTCTTGGATTTATGGGCTTCGTCCATAACCAATTCGTGTAAGTTACCAAAACATGACACCCAAATTCTATTCATGAAGTATAAAGTATCATCTGATTTTGGCTCTAACTGTCTGATCATCCCTCGTAATGCCTCATTCTGAATGTTCTCTTCTTTAAGTGCCTCTTGTTGTGCCATTCGGATTTGAGTTGTGAGACTCGTATGAATTGTCAATCCGAGGGCACGAACACGAAGAGTTTTAACTCTTTCCTTACGACTCAAGGCATCTGCTACAGCATTCGCCTTGCCAGGGTGATACTTGATCTCGCAGTCGTAATTGTTCAATAGTCCTACACAATGACGTTGTCTCATGTTGAGTTCCTTCTGATTAAAGATGTGCTGGAGACTCTTATGATTTGTAAAGATAGTACATTTTGTACCATATAAGTAATGTTTCCAAATCTTGAGCGCAAATACGACAACACCCAATTCCAAATCATGAGTCGTATAATTTTTCTCGTGGACCTTCAGCTGTCTGGATGCTTATGTTATGACTTTTTGCTTTCTGCATCAGTACGCATCCCAGACCTTGGTGTGATGCGTCGCAGTACACGATGAATTTGTCGGTTCCCTCGGGAAGTGATAGAATTGGTGCACTGCAAAGCTTCTGCTTTAGCAATTGAAAAGCTGATTCTTACTTATCAGTCCAATCAAACTTTTTGTTCTTTTGGGTTAACGTTATCAAAGGTAGGGCTATTTTTGAAAAGTTTTTGATGAATCACCTGTAGTAGCCAGCCAAACCCAGAAATTGACGCACCTCGGTCGGAGTCCTTGGTGCTTCCCAGTTTTTGATAGCTTCAATCTTGGACGGGTCCACGTGGATACCCTTCTTATTGATGACATGTCCGAGAAAATGAACTTCTCGCATCCAAAACTCACACTTAGAGAATTTGGCATATAACTTCTCATTCCTAAGTAGTTCCAAGATTAACTTCAAATGATGTTCATGTTCCTCATTGGTTCGTGAATATATCGATTCATGAGATCCACCATGTTCCTCACACAATCATGAATTTATTCAAGTATGGCTTGCACACGCGGTTCACGAGATCCACGAAAACTGCCGGTGCATTAGTCAAACCAAAACGACATGACTAGAAACTCGTAGTGACCGTAAAGAATCCTAAAGGTTGTCTTTGGTATATCTTCCTCCGGGATCCTTAGTTGGTGATACCCCTTTTGTTCTACAGCGTTGGCAGCAAAGGCTTTCACGGTTTCCAGTTTCTTATAGGGTTGCTTCTTGAATCTGTTATTGGGTTTACCAGTCCATTTCCTCTTATCTCAAGACTTCGTCTCCTCGTTATCTTTTTTTCCAAACAGTCCATTTCGCACGGCATCATCTCTTAGTTTAAAGGCTAGAACTATGGCACTCTTGGCATCCATCGAGTATGTCGACGTCACCATGCTGTGGATTTGGGGCGCACGACCCCACAAATACCTTTCAACTCTTTTATACTCTGGTGTGTGACCATATATGGCACCGATATTTCAAGTTCTTTGAATCGATCGGTATAGCCAGCCACATCATCCCCAATCATCTGTAGATTCCACATTTTAGTCTCAATCTTCTGCAATTCATTTCGAGGACAGTACTCCTCGATCATCATGGTTTTCAGTTCCTCCCAAGTTAGCCGTTAAGCGGTTTGCCTTCCAACAGTTTTCATATGAGAATTTCACCAAGTTAATGCTTTGTCAATAAGCGTGCAAGTAGCGTATTTCACCATGCGGTCGGACGTACATTCGCTGATGTCTAGTACTGACACCATCTTTTCAATCCATCTCATTAGGCCAACTGCACCTTCGGTACCATTGAAGTTGCGAGGGTTGCAGGATAGAAAGGCCTTATAGGTGCACTTCTTGCTCGAAAAGTCACTATTTTAATAATGTTGTTATCTTATATCGAGGATATGTGTTACAGAGGTGATTACTCATCTTATTACCTCCTTCTTCTCTGGCTGTGCCACTGCCTCCTTCACCTCCTCCACCGGTACCACTGCTATTCCCTCCGATGTTATTCTGATTGGCTTCATACTGCTCCAAGGCAGCGGCTACACGTTGTGATATGAGTTGCTCCATGTCTATGGAAATCGTCGTGTTGTTATCACTGGTGGTGTCACGGGGCGTCATTCCCTTAGGTGCCATGGTGTTCTTTTCTAATAATACAATTAAAAAAGAGACAACATTATATAATAATAATGATATAACATGACATAAGGATACAACAACATCAAACGCAAAACAACCATCATCACAACATATACAACCCATACATAGTTAAAACATACATAGTACATTGTTCCAAAAGAAAAGGATACAAAATAGATGAGTTCATACAAACCATCAGTACTAAGTTTTACTACATAATGTCATATGGGCACAACCCGCCAATAATAGGTCTAGCGTAGCAAATGAGAGTACATGCCGAAGAGTACGGCAAGTCCAGCCACGACAGTGCTCACCCTGGCTAGTATCTCAGCCGCCACGGTCCTCACCTCTAGCGCGACAACTCTGTCTCGAACTGTTGAGGTCACAAGCCAGTCCATATCGATTCAAATCTCCATGTGATATGCGGCTCCCTTCATGTCTCTAGT
This sequence comes from Smallanthus sonchifolius, assembly GCA_023525975.1. Lineage (NCBI taxonomy): Eukaryota > Viridiplantae > Streptophyta > Magnoliopsida > Asterales > Asteraceae > Smallanthus > Smallanthus sonchifolius. The sequence continues at coordinate 53,775,887 of CM042025.1, read as the reverse complement.
AGTGTCCTCCAACGCTCATACGCGGTTTTTGAGCTCCCGCTGTAACAGTGTGGATGCGTCTATCTGTGCCCTTATGTCATCCCAAATGTGGTCTATGCGCTCCTCATGTGTGTTGGCCCACACGACCAATGTCGGAATAGTGAGTTCCAGAGCTTCCCTAGTGAGGGGTAGAGGTGGTGAGGAGTTGGAGGACTCCCCTATCTCGTAAGCTGAGGGGATACCCTCTATCTCACGCCACCTGATCAGAGTGTGTGGCATCCAATCAAACGTCCCTGCGGGTGTGTAGCGGCGCTGCCTCCTTTGGGGTGGCCCCTTTGATGCGCGTGCCGCCAAAGTCCTCTTAAGAGGAAGCCATGTCTTCTTTCTTACGCTCTTCACCATTAACGGTCCTCCTTCCCTCTTTTGATACAAAATGGGAGGCTCACCCAGTGCAACATCAGGTGGGGTGGAACTGTGGATCCGTACCCGGCCTCGGGGTCGGGGGTGGTAGGTAGAGGTCTCCTCCCTGACAGCAGCAGTGGGTGGAACAGTATCAGCTGGAACAGTCTCAGATAGGGAACGTGACTCCTCAGTCTCCAAAACTGGGTGGTACTCCACAGACTTGTCCTCGGAGTCAGAAATCTCGATCGGTTCAGGGGAAGATGACATGCTGTGACTAGAATATCCGTTGATGTAAGGTGAGTTATGCAAAGCACATGCAATGAAAACTTTTTAACGAGTCATTTAAATTATAGACTAGGTTTATTTCAGACTCCTAGTTCGCTATAATCAATGGCTCTGATACCAGTCTGTCACACCCCGCCAAGGCGGAACCGCGAGGCGTTACGTTCATGGTATCCAAAGCATATGATTACTGCAAAAGCATACATACAACTGGATACATAAAGTAAGTTTAAGGTTTTACAGCCCAAAATATTAGTTTGAAATACAAAAGAAGTAAGATTTTGCAAATATGACCCAAGCATTATGGGCTATACAAGAAAAATCTTCAAAAGTAGTATCCACCATGTATGCATGAACCCTACGTAGTATTACCCTTGATGTTGCATTTAGTTTCCTGAAAAACGTACTTAAAGTGTGTCAACACAAGGTTGATGAGTTCAAAGGTTTGAATTGAGCACGATTTGTAATCCAATTGTACGAAAACAATTTCATGTGTATATGATAAACAAAACAAGTAATGTTTGACCCATTTGTAAACTAGCAAGGAATACAAAATAATATGTTCGTACATGAAGTATAACCAAACCCAAACACTTTTTCTTGCCCCCTGCTCGTACCAAACGAGCCCTTGTGTAGACACTATGCGGCCATTCGATCATGCGGATCGTCGGTTAGCGCGACTAACCATGACCGGGGTGTGTCATTCCCAATAGTACTATTCACAGCTAATGGTCATAAATTACGTTAATGTAGGGGACTTTACGAGCGCTACTGTGCCAACTTATGTAAACATAAATGTCGGGTCTTGTTTTTTGTTATCATATAAAAATAGTTGTAAGTATGTTCTTCCCCTAAAATATACAAAACAGTAAAAAGGGGCGGTGAAACTCACCTCGAGATCTGAGTATTTTAGCAAATAATACTTTGCTCTAGGAAGACTTGACTACCCGTACCCTAATACAAAAAGGCATTTTAGTGTTAAGACCGGATGTCTCGTATGCAAGTTGTTCACCTGACATAGCAGATCCGGTTAGGGATGTTTTCGTTTAGGTAAAATATATTTTGTGTTATGAACCATTGGTGATTAATATTTGCTTCTATAAGTATATATATTTATACGTAAAATATATATATAGGAAAGCATAAAAAAATAGTACGTCACGATTGTCAAATCTTTATATTATTGACGAAACATGTAATTATTGTTAGTGGAATGATCCATTATTAACGTGATAACGTAAATTAATATATTTATTATTATTACGTTATATATTTATTTAACGATTAACTTCGTGAGATAACGCATGATCGAGTTTTGAGATAATAAGAATACATATACATATAAATACTCTTTTCGAACAACTAGCACTAATTATTTATTAGGATTTCTACAAAAGTAATTTTTAGTATTTAGAGATTCATTAATTTCCTAACAAAACACATATTCACTAACAATTTGATATATTTATATATTATGTCTTCCAAAATTCTTAAATAGTCATACAATATGTACTTAACTCAAAATAACTATTTTAATACGTTTAACGATCGTAATTAACGAAAATAGATACGTGGTTTCTACCGAACTTGTTTTGTCACCCAAATACGTCCAAAACTTGATACTTTTTAAAATACTACATATATATATATATATATATATATATATATATATATATATATAAAAGTTACAAATTTTCCTTTACCAAAAATAATATATATATAAGGTCAACATTTTATATTAATCGCTTTTATATACAACAAGTTGAGTATCGTGTTAGTACGAAGAAGAACGACTATTTTAACTTTAATAATAAGTTACCCATTCTTATTTATCTCGTTACATGTTAACGAGAATTAAACGTTTTAATTTATACAACCTATTCACTTTAACAAATTCAATTTCATACAATCTATCGTGCTCATATTTTTCAACGCCTAATACATATGTCTACTTATATAAGTGCATTTTAACACAAAAAAAATAACAATAAAACATGTCAAGAGTACATACTTTTTCATATATTTCTAGATCTAAAGTTTGATCTATGATTTTTAGTCAACATATACATACACATATAATCATGCATAGATCAGGTATTAATCACTAGACTCAACCTCTTTTCATGTTGGTTTATTTATTTGAGAGGGTTTTACATAAAAAAAATACATTTCACTTTTTGGTGAACAGAATGCATGTTTAGCCATGATTCAAGGAGATAATATGAAATATAAAGTTGAAAAGGATGAGAATCTTTACCACTAGACAAGCTAGGGTAAACACTAAAATGGGTGGATTAATGAAACTTGAATGGCTTGTAAATACTCTAAGATCACTTGTAGCTCTTGAAATCTTGCAATCTTCACTTGATTCTTCACTAAATTTGGTTTAATATTGTGAGGGCATGAGGATGATGATGATACTGTTGTTCTCGTGAGAAAAAAAAGAAAGGGAAACAATATAGGAATTGTTGTTGTCGTAGGAAGGAAGGAGAAAAAGGAAGATCGAGTGTTTGACTTATTTGTGTTGAAATGATGAAAGTTGGTAGAAGTGTCCTTTTGTAGGATAGAAAGACATTAGGGAATGGGATGATTGTGTGTAATCTTATACAAAAAATCAAGTGGTAGGAATTCTTGAACATGGGGTGGCTCATACTTTCATTCGGCCGAGAAGGTTATATTGGGGGGTTTTGGGTTGGTTAATCAAGTGTGATTAAATAGTGGGTATTTAGATTTTTAGGAGTGTTAATCAAGATTAGAGTCCTAATGGTAATTAAGTTCAGTTTAGGTTCCTAACGATACTCAAATTATGGTTTAGTCAGTTGAAGGCTAGTTGATAAAAAAATATATTCAAATCCCGGATTGTATAATTCGTTGAGGTGATTATTTGTAAGAATAGGTGCCTAAAGATGACGCTACACGGTAATATCTTCTAGCGGGTTCGTTATTTAACTTTACGTATATTATAAATTTTAGTCTAAAAAAAAGAATTTATTGTCCAACGTAAAGTTTACGTACTATATACGTCTAAATATTTTTCTGGTTATTTAATTTAATCATCAACGTTCGTATTAGACGGGTTAAACGTACACGTGTACCGGTAATTCCTAAAATTACCAAAATATGAAATGGTCAACGTATGGTATTTGCTAGACTTTTAATACCCTAATTTATGAAATTAAGCGGATCAGGAAATATAAATAATATAAACGCGTTCATAATAAGTACGGATATCGACCTGCAAAGTCAGATGTCACAGTTAGAGATAGAGAGGGGCGGAGCTCCCCTTCGGTAGGCGGCGCACGACGGTGGTGCGACGACAGCCGCCACCCCTAGTAAAATCCAACGAGTGACTCTTCGGATCTAAGTAGATCGGGACTAGAAGGCTCCATCCACGACGATACCAGCTGCATGCGACGACGGAGGCTGGAGTTATGGCACTGATAAAGTGAGAGTACCTGGTTCCGCAACGACGACATGGTGCAGGAGGCGTCGAGTGGGGGGGGGGGTCATGACAGGCGACGACGGCTTAGTATCTCACGGACTTATCCACGGTGGTATTGGATCCGACAGTGGTAGGGATTAATTCACTGGATCGACGGTTGCTCGAGTCTAGACGGTGGCGATCTGGTTTCAGCCAAACACGACTTTTCGTTCGTATTCCGGTGAAACCCGACTTCCCGGCGGACTACACGAAATTCTGCCGAGATTCAAATGGATTCCGGTGAGTCCCCTTCTCGTTTTTGTTGGTTAAAGTTAGATCTACACGCTTATGATGGTTACTTTTCTGTTTAAAGCTCCGACGAGTCTCCGACGAACTCGAAATGGACCGGATCTTGTTTCGTGTGATACTAGATCATTCCGATCTACAACGTTCAAGGTTTGTTTGAAATATTAGGTTAAATTTGTATAGTTAGTCGTTTTCTGTATAGATCTAGTAACTTTGGTGGCCGGGTTTCATTCCCGGGTGTTAAATACGTGTTTTTGGACAGAAAATGGCATCATGGATCTCGGTCAAACTTAGTCAAACTCGGGTCGACGATTGTCAACGAAAGTCAAACTCAGTCAACATGTGAACCGTGAGGTTTAGGACGCGTCGGTTTGTAAAAGGAATGTACGGAAAGGTATAAACGCGTGCTAATGTGTTATATATTTGCATACACGTTAAAATAATTAAAATAACGCGTGTGGGATAAAAACGAAACCAAACCGACTAACAAGACATTAATACGATTAAGGAACAACATTATATTTATTGAACCGTTAATTAATAAAACGTGTATAAAAATTTAGACAACCAACCCGACCTTGTTAATACGTATCATGTGAACCTTTGAAAGTATATATAATTATTATATATTTTATGAACCGTGGATATTAATCATACCCGTTGGAAGTTTTATTTGGGATTTTGGTTAAACACGAGCTATGTTAGTACTAGAGACGAGCGGGTACTTTCATGACAAATTTCATGCAATATTAATAATGGAATTACATATACACGTAAATTTACTTTGGCCAACGTTCGTATTTGCTTATAAAGTATACATATATATGTATATATATACACATACTCGTTTACATATAATTACACCATTTTGTTTTGCACTAGACAACGTTTATGTTTTGATATAAAATATGTAGATATATATATTTCTCGCAACGAGTTCCAAAACTTATTATGCATATACGTACACATTTAGTTTCAATATAAACATGTCAATCGAAATATCAAGCGATGATTTCATTAAATATATATTATCTTATAAGATTAAAATGATACCAAATATTGAAACTAAATATTATTATTTTTGGTTGGAAATATTAATATTATTATCATTAGTGTTATAAACATCGTTTATATATAAATTGGCTAACAAACTATTGTCGGTCATAGAATGGCTTTTGTAATGTATTAATAACTTGGTTATAAATATAAATTAATTTTAAAATTAATGATACTACTACTAGTTTCATTAGAGAAATTATAAACATCATATTTAGTAGCATTAAACCATTTTAAATATATGTTGATTCACAATACTATTTGTATTAACAAAAATACTTTATGTTTTCATCATACAATATCGTCTTTACTATTATATTGCTAATTACGGCATCATTACTTAATATACCTAATCGGCATTGGAAGTAAATGTAAGTATTTTATGGTTGGTTATCCTTCTAACAAAATATATATACATACACCTACCGTATTTCAAAGAAAGGGGGGTATTTTCTACACACAAACCTACTATTATTTACAACGAATCGAACTTATACAATTTGTCACTATAAATGTACCTTCTTGACATGAGCGTTAATAACTAGAACTTGAGAGACGTGACGACGACATGGAACTAATCAAAGAGCATATAGAATTAGGATATAATTATACATAGGCATTGACAAGCATATTGACCCATTTACCTGGAACATAGGGTATCCCTTAAATCTTTTAGTGCCTACGTGTAACATAGGACTCGAGTAGGAGGTATACCTAGCATTGTCACTTATATGAGGAATTCGGTTTTACTGCAACATTACCAAGTGAGTTTCACGGCCTCTTTTTATTGTTTTCTATATTTCGGGGAAAAACTTGTTAAATTCAAATGGTATGATAACTAGAAAACGAGAAACAAGCATTTAATTCCCTTGTGTGCATGAGTTACACCTAAAAGTCCTCGGTATTTTAAACTATAACCATTAGCTATGTACTTAGCCGTAGATCGATATGAATAGTACTATTCATGTTGACACCCCCAATCATGGTTAGTCGCGCTAACCACGACCAGTAAGGTCAAATGATTGCATATTAGGTCTTGTTGTTCTCATTGTTTAAAGGTACAATGGGCTGGGGAAAAATTGGAGAATTCATTAAAGGTTTGGTTATAGGCTTGTGCATCACATAGTTCGTAAGTGCTAGCTAGACTTCGATGAATCAACCGCTAACTTGTTTTGTTTATCATGCATAGAGTAAATTTCGAGCAAAGGATTTCGTCAATGGTATACGTACCAATGGTTTTGTCAGTCAATTTCGAGAAACGGGTTTTGCCAATGGTATACGTATCGATGGGTAAAGGATTTTGCCAATAGTACCCGTACAAACAGTTTTGTCAATCAATTTCGTGCAAATGTTTTTGCCAAAGGATTTCGTATAAATGGTTTTTGCTAAAGGATTTCGTATAAATGGTTTTTGCTAAACGATTTCGTACAAATGGTTTTGTCAATCGTATTCATTTAAAACCTGTGAACTCACCAACATTGCGTTGACATTTTTGAGCATGTTTTTAGGTAATTCATACGACACTGTTGGAATAGGTTTAAAACTTGGATTAAGCCCTTAGAAGATGAAGACGCAGGATGTTCGACATATTTAGAAGTCTTTATTTAGCTTCCGATGTTGTGTAATGTTATCGTTGCAACCCTAATTTATTTTTTTATTTATTAAGTGAATAAATTTAGGGATGTGACAGACTTGTATCAGAGCCAAAGGTTTTAGCGAATTAGGTCTCCGTAGTGACGCCTAGGCTCTAACCAGATTTATTTAGGGACCAAGATTTCTAAGACTTGCAGCACATTAAGAACTCCCAAGACATGAGTATAGAAATTTCAACCGTTGCCGAACAACTTGAGCTGACTATTAGTGTATGTGATTACACTGGTGTATCATTAGCTATATTAATACTAAATACAATTACGTGACATACGTAACAAACATCTAATATGTACAACAATGTGGAAATAATAGACACCTACAATACGACCCAATAGAATATCACCGTTCGGGTTAAGAGGCAAGGAACACAGGTACTAGGCACATTATAACCATGGAAGATCGAGTTATGAGCTGAGCTCGGGTGACGACGATAGAAATAGCCAGTTACCGATCTTGGTATCACAACAGGCTGAACATGTACCTGAATCTGTACCCGTAGCTGCACCACTCATGTATCTATTCAAACTATTGAGTCAGTTTTCTTTTCGGACGTATGATGTCTCCAATTGGTGCGGTATATATATATATATACACTCCTTCATGATCTACTGGATTGGATGATTAAAACTCTCGTCATGAGATATGGCAGATGAGACTGCCCAAGCAGAAGGGAACCCGATGTGGATAAGCATGACTAAACAGGACAGAACTTTACGCGTCAGGAGACCCATAGACTCATTGGATCATATGGATTCACACGTACGTATAAACTTGGAGCGTGATTTGCTCAGCATTGATTTGAGGATCTCTACCCTAATATAGTGCCTGATTTCCACCACACACATCTTGTTAATAGAGAACACCGGTTGTACATCTCCGTTGTTAAATCCATCTAGCAATAGCTTTAGTCGGCAGACTCATGAATACTAGTAATAGGACTAAGAGTAATCCGATAAGATATATACGCTTGTACGCAAGAGTGAAACACGACGACAGGACCTAATGAACATTCCCGTTTCTTTTTGGCTGAGAACTTGAGACGGGAAAACACGAGAGGGACCATGCGAAGTAAATTATCATTACGGGTGCATACGTAATCATAATTTGCAGTGCATGTGAAGTCCGGTGAGTCTTACTGTCTGAGTTGATGTTCATGATTGACCGGTATTCCTAATTTTGATTCACAGACACTCGAATATTGATTGAAACTCTCGTAACCTTAGGGATGAGCCAAAAACACTAAATGATGAAATGGTCTAATTCGGGTGGCATGGGAATATACATCGTCTCTTTCATCATTGAATCATAACGGATCTAAAACTCTCATTGAGACTTCATTTGCCTGACAACACTGACCGAAACCTTGAAAAGATATGTGCTCAGTTGATTTGGCCTCCGTATTTGGACCGAATATGGAAATTCTCTGTAAAGTACTAATTCAGCTTTTGAGATTCAGCTATAGATTTTCTCTTTCGATTCCGTTACCTATCTACCAAAGCATGAGTCTGATACACAAACTCTTAAACGTGCCTAGAGAAAATACGAATCTCTAACACTTAACACTCATTACCTCAATTTTCTGACCTAAGCCCTTGTGCTAAGGACTCTAAGGCTATAACCGATATAGGTGATTTATGGAATGGTAAGTCATGATAATACTATTTGAAAGCCATGGAAGTTGCAGGAATATTGTATTGCCAGTTGATGGCAAATAATCAATTCGACCCTCTTCAACGCTAGATCAAGAGACGAATTCTGAAACCTCATAATCCATTTCAACCAAATTTAATGTGAAATCAAGAACCTACGCCGAAATTTGAGAATTTATTTCTATGTTCTATGATTGTTGACCGTTTAAAGTTGCACGCTACCCGGAGGATGAACAAAAGACGAATGGTAGTTGACATTACTCTCTTGAAAGTCTGAACATATACAATTATTTCGACTCCTCAAATTCCTTTTTAATGTATAATCTCTCTTTTTCAAGTTCTTTTTGGGATATCTATAAATTTTCTCTAAGGAACCTAAAAGCGTGACGGCTTCACGTTTGACAAAGTCCCGAAGTTATACTTGATTCTTGGCTTTTTTCTGACATCTACCTAGAGAGAGTCAAGTCCCAGACTAAATTGAAAATGATATTACATCCAAGTCTACCAATTTAAGAGTTGGCAAAACTGGGATTAGTTTCAAGAAACACTACTTCTATGAGGCTATTTCCACGATATGACTTTTACTTCCACATTCAGACGAATTGCGACTTTTCCAAACGAACATTGAACTTCTTAAGGTTTACCTACTTCGTGGACATGATCGCCAAGTCATGAATCCCCAAATCATGATATCATAACCTAAATACCAGACTGCAGTAGAGGTACAGTGCAAACAGTAATGAAGTATCAAACTCAGTCTTTGTCAATGAAAGCTAAACCATTCTCAAACATTTTTCTCTTAACCCCATGAATATTCACTTATCTTTAGTATCTGTGGGACCAAATCAACTAGAGCATTACCGAATACTTTGACATTTTCTCTTTTCATCGAGATTTCTCTTCCATCTTTAGATAAACCATAGAAATCTGAATAATTCAAAAATCTGGATAATTCACTGATACTAGGAAATTTTTATTGCTTCGAGCTTATTGTTTGCAATCTATTTCGTTAAGATCCCTTACGAAGGACATGCGTGATGATGTCACTAGTAATCAACTTGGATGAAACCAAGATTAATATCATAAGAATCAAGTACCCATAAAAATCTTACCTCATATCGTAACTGTCTAATTCGCTACCTAGACAACTACTAACGGTTTCCCTAAACCATTCCAGCTCCCTTATGAGAACTTGCATATGCTGATATTATTTCCTAGAACTCAATCGAATCAGTTTAACCTACATACTAAGTGGATAGATGAAATGTCAGAACCTTTTGTTCAAGAAAGATAGAATACACTAAGACATTGACTCACTTCGATGAATGGTTAACTACCTGATTGTGAACTAACACATGGACATTTCATAAACCATCTGACCTATCTTTACTGGACTTCCGATAATTTCCCTTTAGATTCGATCATGATGTGATTTTCATGAGAGGAAATCGAGCCTGAATAAAGTATATGTATCCTTACACTTTTGGAAATCCGTGAGCATGAATGCATCTTCGTCATTCATTACAATGATAATGATTATACAGTTCCACTCTAATGAGAATGACCACATAATGAAATTCTTCGACATCTAATCCTTGGTTATTTGCTTTGGTGTGTGAGTTGTTCTCTTAAATTGTGAAAACTCGTTATTTTAATTCACACCGGTTAGACATCCTTTTAATGATTTACTCATTTCATGAATCTGACCTCACTGATGGTAATCTCTTTTGTTCATGGGATTTTGGTGATGACCTTATCACTTCAGGGTATAGCCAACACCGTTCCTTTGTCGATGTATTCAAAGAACTTTCCTAAATCCACTCGTTTGATATAATGCATGTTCAACGATACCGTTGCACTGTTATATGATACAATGATAACTCAAATCCTAACACATCCAATATCGTTATTTGATGAGGTATTCGCTTTACCTTCCAATATCAACTACTAATTGGATAGAGTTAAAATTCTCCTTAGGAGCTAGACATGAACCAAGGATACAAAACTCCCATCTGAATAAATTGAGTCAATCATAGGGGTTAACTTAAACTAAGTTTTGAGGTCGAAACTTCTTTAACGAGGGGAGAATGTGACAACCCTGAATTAGTGTCAATAATATTTGACCGCAAATTCACCATAAACAGGCTTGACCCATTAACGGCCCATTCGTAGGCCTAGTGTGCGAACTTGATATGTAACCTCACTTGATGGATCATGGGATGATTCGAGATAACGTGTTATTATTACATAGTGTTTACTAACCTTGCAGCGTACAACTAAATAAATTAACGCGTTGACAGTTAGTAACCGACACACGACGTGATATTTAATTACTATCATTAAATATTGATAATAATCATTTGGACGATTAAACTAAGAACAATTACGCGTGCGTTATACGATGCGGGACGCACAATTACGACAATACCGAAGTCAACAAAATCCGATATTTATTATCTTGTATAATTAAATAATTTGAATAAATATTAATTATATTTTTATCATTATTGATTTACCATTATTATTATCCGAGAAATAATAATGTTATTAGAGCGTGAAACGCTTAAATGAACGAACGAATTAGACACACGGTACTAGCGCGTACCGGCCTGGACGGCAGTCAGAGCGGGGATTTCATAAATTAAATATTTAGATAATATTAATAATGATGTTACGTGATTTAAAAAAAATAATCTTAAAATAAATTATCGGGGACTAGAGCGCGATAATGTTTCGGTTGACACGCGGTGTCCACCTCTCATCTCACCCACTCTAAAAAGAAACCCTAGCTATAAACTCATCTCCTTCTCCATCCACCCTCATTTGACACCTTCCTCCATTGAAAAAGAAAAGCTCTCAAGAACTCTAGTGAGAGAGAGAGGGTCGGTTATTTTAATTTCAATCTTTACATGTCTAAAATTAACAGTTAACAGGTTAACAATAATATTAAAAATCATTAACACAATTATTATTATTTTTTCTTATAAAAACCAATTATGTATATGAAAAAACATTATATAAACATTACATTATATTCGGGCACTAGGTTAGTTCCCGTGTATTACACGGTTAAAAATGTCTAAATAAGAATTACTTTACATAGTGAAAAAAAATAAAATTACAATTACATTCACAAAACCAAATTAAATAAGGTAAATTTTTTAGATTCTAGAAAGTTGATTTTGATTAATTGTTATTTGCTTAACAAAGATAAGTTGTTAATTTTTTAAAAAAATTGTCAATTTAATTATCTAATTATAGTAAATTTGCGAGAGTTAATTTATTGATTTTGTTATAATTTAAATAATACAAAGTTTAAAATTTTCAAATCAAACGGTTTTTAAGTTCTAGTCAAATGATATTAAATAATTTTAGCAATTATATTTTTTAAGCATTTATTATTTGTGAGAGGTTTAAAATCTTAAATTATAATTAAACTTTAGATGGGAAAACCATTTTACAAAAACCTTTATTTATTTGGGAGTATAGATTAGTATTTTTCTTTAATTAGTTATATTCTGAATTCTTATTATATATTCTTATTTAATATAATTATTATTCTTCTTTAATAATATATTTATAATATCATTATTATTTAATAAGATATAGGTGCATTTATTAGGAGATAGAGGCGGGAAAACCAATGTAAGGAGACATGAGTGAGTGACATGTGGCAATCCAAAACCTTTATTTATTAGTATGTATAGATTCGGTCAACAAGTTCTCCCTAATGCATAATAAGAAAACCAAGCAACTGATGCGGAGCACGGCGGTGGTGCGACGACAGCCGCCACCAGTGGCAAAATATGGCGAGTGACTCTTCAGATCTAAGTAGATCGGGACTAGAAGGCTCCATCCAAGATGGTACCAGCTCCATGCGACGGCGGATGCTGGAGCTATGGCACTGATAAAATTAGAGTACCTGGTTCCACGACGACAACATGGTGCAGGAGACGTTCGGGGGGAGGGGGTTTGCGACAGGCGGTGGCGGCTTGGTACCTCACGGACTTAGCCACGGTGGTATTAGATCAGACATCGGTAGGGATTAAATCATTGGACCGACGGCGTGCTCGAGTCCAGATGGCGATGATCTGGGTTTCCGGCCAAACACGAATTTCTGTTTCGTATTACGGTAAAACCCGACTTCCCGGTGGACTTGACTAAATTCTGTCAAGATTCAAATGGATTCCGGTGAGTCCCCTTCCCGTTTTTGTTGGTTGAAGTTAGATCTATACGATTGTGATGGTTACTTTTCTGTTTAAAGCTCCGACGAGTCTCCGACGAACTTGAAATGAACCATATCTTTTTTCGTGTGATACTAGATCTTTATGATCTACAACGTTCAAGGTTTGTTTGAAATATTAGGTTAAATATGTATAGTTAGTCGTTTTCCGTATAGATCTAGTAACTTTGGTGGCCGGGTTTCATTCCCGGGTGTTAAATACGTGTTTTTGGACATGAAATGGCGTCACGGATATCGGTCAAACTTAGTCAAACTCGGGTCGACGATGGTCAACGAAAGTCAAACTCAGTCAACATGTGAACCGTATGGTTTAGGACGCGTCGGATTTTAAAAGGAATGTACGGAAAGGTATAAACGCGTGCTAATGTGTTATATATTTGCATACACGTTAAAATAATTAAAATAACGCGTGTGGGATAAAAACGAAACCAAACCGACTAACGAGACATTAATACGATTAAGGAACTACATTATATTTATTGAACCGTCAATTAATAAAACTTGTATAAAAATTTTGACAACCAACGACCTTGTTAATACGTATCATGCGAACCTTTGAAAGTATATATAATTATTTTATATTTTATGAACCGTGGATATTAATCATATCGTTGGAAATTTCACTACGGATTTTGGTTAAACACGAGCTATGTTAGTACTAGAGACGAGCAAGTACTTTCATGACAAATTTCATGCAATATTAATAATGGAATTACAATGACATATACACGTAAATTTACTTTGGCCAATGTTCGTATTTGCTTATATAGTATACATATATATGTATATATACATACAAATACTTGTTTACATATAATTACACCATTTTGTTTGTACTAGACAAAGATTAAGTTTTGATATAAAGTATGCAGATATATATTACTCAACAAGTTCCAAAACTTATTATGCATATACGTACACATTTAGTTTCAATATAAACAAGTCAATCGAAATATCAAGCGATGATTTCATTAAATATGTATATATATATTATCTTGTAAGATTAAAATGATACCAAATATTGAAACTAAATATTATTATTTTTGGTTGGAAATATTAATATTATTATCATTAGTGTTATAAACATCGTTTATATATAAATTGGCTAACAAACTATTGTCGGTCGTAGAATGGCTTTTGTAACGTATTAATAACTTAGTTATAAATATAAATTAATTTTAAAATTAATGATACTACTACTAGCTTCATTAGAGAAATTATAAACATCATATTTAGTAGCATTAAACCATTTTAAATATATGTTGATTCACAATACTATTTGTATTAACAAAAATACTTTATGTTTTCATCATGCAATATCGACTTTACTATTATATTGCTAATTACGGCATCATTACTTAATACACCTAATCGGCATTGTAAGTAAATGTAAGTATTTTATAGTTGGTTATCCTTCTAACAAAATATATATACATACACCTACTGTATTTCAAAGGAAGGGGGTATTTTCTACACACAAACCTACTATTATTTACAACGAATCGAACTTATACAATTTGTCACTATAAATGTACCATCTTGACACAAGCGTTAATAACTAGAACTTGAGAGACGTGACGACGACATGGAACTAATCAAAGGGCATATAGAATTAGGATGTAATTATACATAGGCATTGACAAGCATATTGACCCATTTACATGGAACATATCCCTTAAATCTTTTAGTGCCTACGTGTAACATAGGACTCGAGTAGGAGGTATACCTAGCATTGTCACTTATACGAGGAATTCGGTTTTACTGCAACATTACCAGGTGAGTTTCACGGCCTCTTTTTATTGTTTTCTATATTTCGGGGAAAAACATGTTAAATTCAAATGGTACGATAACTAGAAAACGAGAAACAAACATTTAATTCCCTTGTGTGCATGAGTTACACCTAAAAGTCCTCGGTATTTTGAACTATAACCATTAGCTATGGACTTAGCCGTAGATCGATATGACTAGTACTATTCGGGTTGACACCCCCAATCATGGTTAGTGGTGCTAACCATGACCAGCAAGGTCAAATGATTACATATTAGGTCTTGTTGTTCTCATTGTTTAAAGGTACAATGGGCTGCGGCAAAATTTGAGAATTCGTTAAAGGTTTAGTTATAGGCTTGTGCATCACATAATTCGTTAGTGCTAGCTAGACTTCGATGAATCAACCAGTAACTTGTTTTGTTTATCATATGCATAAAGTAAATTTTGAGCAAAGGATTTCGCCAATGGTATACGTACCAATGGTTTTGTCAGTCAATTTTGAGAAACGGGTTTTGCCAATGGTATACGTATCAATGGTGTTGCTAGTAAATTTCGAGCAAAGGATTTTGCCAATAGTACACGTACAAACAGTTTTCTCAATCAATTTCGTGCAAATGTTTTTGCCGAAGGATTTCGTATAAATGGTTTTTGCCGAAGGATTTCGTACAAATGGTTTTTGCTAAACGATTTCGTACAAATGGTTTTGTCAATCGTATTCATTTAAAACATGTGAACTCACCAACATTGCGTTGACATTTTTGAGCATGTTTTTCAGGTAATTCATACAACATGGTTGGAATAGGTTAAAACTTGAATTAAGCCCTTAGAAGATGAAGACGCAGGGTGTTCGACATATTTAGAAGTCTTTATTTAGCTTCCGCTGTTATGTGATGTTACCAATCATTGTAACCCTAATATATTTATTTATTTAATAAGTGAATAAATTTAAGGGTGTGACATCCCAACTCAGGCACCCCCTGGAAGGGTGTGATCGCGATTGGTACCTGTTTTGATTTCAGAGTTTTTATAAAACACATCGGAAGTCTTTTCACAAGGATCGTTCATCATTTGTATCAACCTCGAGGGTTGTATTTGTAAATATCAAGACCCAGTTGGAAAAAAAAAGTCTCGTATTTATTTCATAAACATAGAAGTTTAAATACCCCTTTTCAATTGATTACAAAACAGAGTTGAAATCAAATACATCTCTTATCTTATAGTCAAGTTCAACCCACGGGAAATAGTACTATCCAAAGTTGATAAATCCCTTGGTCCTATCTCCTTTTTCATCTTTTAGGATTTTGCTATGCACGAGGCCTGAGAATCCAGCGTGCAAGTTATCTTTTCTCAACATTCATTCCTGGGTCAGATCTTATGTCTACCCATATCCCTTTTTTCCTTTTCATTTTATTCATTGCATGAAAACATTTTAAAATGAAACGTCAACGCGAACGCCGATGAATACAATTATCTTGACAATAAAATCATTTGGCACAAACAAGTATTAATTTGATAATCAAAACTTTATGTTCAATCTACATATTTAGCAGGTCCATGTCCTGACTGTATGCACCATTGTATACACTGACGTCATGCCTTATAACAAAGGATAAGTCTAAGCCTCCAAATTTGTTATAAGATAAGCACCGGCCGCAATCCGGGACTTTCACCCGAGACCCGTGTATCCCTTGCAAGTTTTACATATACTTATGTCCCGAATGCTTTGTTCGTAGAGGAACGTTGAGCATTATTCACTTAACCTTTATTTGGTCGTTTTTGTAAACGTAAATGTTTGACAGAAGTTTTGAAATAGATAAAGTATTCACCTTGATTATAGGAATGAGCCTCTAAGTTGGAAATTATAGGATCAACCTTTTAGCTTGGTTTCTCTAGCGTTTCAACCTTTCTACGAACGTTTTCTTCTTAAACCGGGCGCTAAAACGAGCAGTGGAACAAGATTTGAGAATGAGAATCGATTTTGATGTGAGAAAACTTAATGAACTCGACCAGCTATTTACAGGACGAGCTCTGAGATCGTGACTGACCGTTACGGGTGGTGACGGTCCATCACCAGATTAGGGTTTGCGAGTCATCAGACACTCGTCACCCCCTAGTCAAATTGCGGCGTGACGGACCGTTACCAGGCATGACTGTTCGTTATGGAGTGAAACGTGGCGCACCCTGATGGTTTTGCGTCTGTGACGGTCCGTTATAGGGTTTCCATAAGTAAGAAATTTCCCATTAATCACTGGACACGTGGCATGCCATCATTGTCCGCGTGTTTGACCCGTAACGGATCGTTACCGTTGGATTTTCATGTTTTGTACTTCTTGAACCTTGATCTTTGGTATATTTACACTTATAGTCCCTATAGTTTATACCTTAAGCAAATCTTGGACATTTTCGTGGCAGATGTTACATCCTCCCCTCCTTGTTTTAATCTCATCCCCGAGATTACTCCAGTTCCCATGTGTACCCAGGGCCACGTCTAGAGTTCCATTTCACTTTCACAATCATCAATTTCTTTCTTTTCATTTTCTTTTCCTGCTTGTCATTGATTTGTGAAGGTTGTTCCAGAAATTTTAACTTTTCATCTACCTCTACATCTTGTAGGGGTATTACCAGAGATTTATCTACCAAACCCTTGCGCATATTCGATACATGGAATACATCATGTATTTCGTTCATTTCTTCTGGTAATTCAAGTTGATATGCCACATGCCCAAGTCTTTTCAAGATTTTGAACGGTCCTAAGAATCTAGGACTTAATTTTCCTTTCTTTCCAAATATTACAACACGTTTCCATGGTGAAACTTTTAACAGAACGTTGTCACCGACATTGAATTCTAACGGCTTTCGTCTTCTATCAGCATAACTCTTTTGACGATCACGAGCCACTTTCAATCTATCTTTTATTTGAATGATTTTCTCAGTTGTTTCCAAGACTATTTTAGGTCCAGACAACTGATTTTCACCTAATTCAGACCAACAGATTGGAGTTCGACATTTACGACCGTATAACGCTTCAAAAGGAGTGGCCGGTATACTTGTATGATAGCTATTGTTATAGGAGAATTCCATTAGAGGTAAGTGGTCATCCCAACTTCCTCTAAGATCAATAACACTTGCCCTTAACATATCTTCAAGAGTTTGAATAGTTCTTTCGCTCTGCCCGTCCGTTTAAGGATGGTAGGCAGTGCTAAGATTCAATTTCGTACCAGGGCTTTTTGAAAGCTTTTCCAGAATCGAGAAGTAAATCTACTATCTCTATCTGACACAATAGATAGTGGTAAACCGTGTAAAGATATGATTTCATTAACGTACAACTGTGCCAACTTATCCATACTGAACGTTTCTTTCATGGGAAGAAAATGAGTAGACTTAGTAAGCCTGTCAATGATAACCTAGATAGTATCATTTCCTCGACTGCTTCGAGGAAGTTTTGTGATGAAATCCATGGTTATCATCACCCATTTCCAGACAGGAATTTCAAGTTGCGGTAACAAGCCAGACGGCTTTTGATGTTCAGTTTTAACTTGACAACAGGTTAAGAACTTTGTAACATACATAACGATATGTTTCTTCATTCCTATCCACCACTAATTGGCTTTTAGGTTTTTGTACATTTTATCGCTTCCACGATGCATTGTGTACTTAGATTTGTTCTTCAAGAATTTCTTCACGTACGTTTCCATAGATAGAAATCCAAATTCTCTTATTCATTCTAAGAATATCATCGTTTCCTTTAACCAACTGGTCGATCATGCCTCCCAAACCTTCTTTCTCGAGATTTGGTTCTTGTAGGGAAAATCTTTGATATTCCTTAATACGAGTAATCAGATCGATTTGGAGATCGAGTCTTAAAGCATGAACTCGTTTTGGTTTCTCATGTTCTTTTCTGTTCAAGGCATTAGCTACAACATTAGCTTTGCCTTCATGATAACCGATTTTGCAATCGTAATCATTCATGACTTCCATCCAACGCCTTTGCCTCATATTCAGTTCTTTCTGACAGAATATATATTTTAAGCTTTTATGATCAGTGAATATAGTGCATTTGACTCCATATAGATAGTGCCTCCATAAATTCAGTGCGAAGATTATGGCGCCCAATTCTAAATCGTGAGTCGTATAACTCTTTTCGGTGAGTTTTCAACGGACGGGAAGCATAAGCAATGACTATACTCCCTTGCATTAACACACAACCAATGCCGGTGTGTGAAGCACCATAGTATACTGAAAAGCCTTTGTTTCCATCTGGCAAAGCCAGTATGGGTGCTTGTGTCAGTTTCTGTTTTAGAGTTTCAAAGGCTTCTAATTGCTTAGGTCCCCATTCATACTTAACTGATTTATGAGTCAGAGAAGTTAATGGAACATCAATTCGAGAAAAATCTTGGATAAATCTCCAATAGTAACCGACTAAACCGAGAAAACTTTGGATTTCAGTTGGTGATTTCGGGATTTCCCATTTGGATATCACTTCAATTTTGATAGGATCGACTTGGATGCCATCAACGTTAATGACATGTCCAATGAATTGAATTTCTGTCAACCAGAATTCACATTTCGAAAATTTAGCATACAACTTCTCGTTTCTCAGGATTTCAAGCAAAGTCCTTAGATGAGTTGCATGCTCTTCCTTACTTTTGTAGTAAATCAGGATATCATCAATGAATACAATAACGAATTTATCCAAGTAAGGTTTGCAGACTCGATTCATCATATCCATGAATGCAGCTGGAGCATTAGTAAGTCCGAACAGCATTACCGTGAACTCATAATGACCATATTGAGTTCTGAAAGTTGTTTTGGGAATATCTTCTTCCTGGACTTTCAATTGATGATAGCTAGAACGAAGATCGATTTTCGAGAAACATTGAGCTCCCTGAAGTTGATCAAAGAGATCATCAATTCTGGGAAGCGGATAACGGTTCTTAATCGTGACTTTATGCAGCTCACGATAACCAATACACATACGCATTGAACCTTCTTTCTTCTTAACAAATAAGACTGGAGCTCCCCAAGGCGACGAGCTTGGTCTAATGAATTATTTCTCGAGCAATTCATTCAATTGTTTCTTTAATTTTGCCATCTCAGTTGGAGCTAATCTGTATGGGGCTTTAGCAATAGGTGCCGTACCGGGTACGAGATTAATTTAGAACTCCACTTCTCTTTCAGGTGGAATTCCAGGCAGTTCGTCAGGGAAAACATCGGGGAATTCAACTACAACCGGCACATCTTCAATTTTCTTTTTAGTGTCGTTAGTTACAAATACAAGGTATGCTAAGCATCCTTTGGGTAAATATTTTGTGGCTTTAAACATGGAAATTATTCCAATAGAGTTGGATAATTTATCACCATTTATGGTGATGATGTTGCATTTTAGCGAACGAAGCTTTATGGCTTTCTTATCACACCGGATATGGGCATGGTTAGAGGCTAACCAATCCATTCCTAGAACAATATCAAATCATGCCAATGTCATTGGCAACAGTTGTACATGAATAACATGTCCTGGTAGTGTGATGTTACAATCGTTTAGGATTTCTGAGATTTGGATTAGGTCCCCATTGGTAGTTTCTATCACGTATTTCTTGTCTGATTTAGCTAGAATTTTATCCAACAGTCTACAGAATTTATGATCTATAAAACTTTGGTTTGCACCAGAGTCAAATAAAACTCGAGCACAAATATTATTGATAAGAAATGTACCCGTAATGACGTCGGGCATACCTGCTGCTTTATGAGTATTGAGAATGAATGCTCGTGCATTCTTCTTTACTCCATCAGCAGGCTTAGGACCTGTCCCTTCAGGCTTCTTGATTTTGGAACAATAACTCTTTAGGAGGCCAGCCTCACCACATTCATAGCAGGTGATGGGTTTATTTTTGTAACAATCTTCGGTTTTGTGTCTATACATCTTACAGAAGCTGCAATAAGGTCCGGATCGACATCGTCCCAAGTGCCTTTTCTTACACTTTGGACATTCAGGGATAGAAGAACTGTTGTTTCGAGAATGGAAGCCTGATCCTACCTTCTTAGAACCACTTGGGCCTTTCCCAATTGCTTCCTTCTTCTTTCTTCCCTCCTCTTGATTTCTAATCAAACTACTGGTCAAGGAGGCTCCCAGATCCATAGCATCGTCAAGGTTTTCACAACTGGCAACCTTAACCATGTCACCGATTTCTCCTATTAAACCCAGATGTATCTTTTTATTAAATTAGATTCAGGGGTAGCAAGATGAGAAACTATTCGAGCATACTCAAGGAGTTTAGTCGAATACTCTTGATGATTTGTTCCAATCATCTTCAGGATTATAAGTTTCCCAAGATTTGTTCCCTTTCATTCTGGGGAACATACTTCTTCTCCAATCTTGTTTTGAAGGCATTCCAGCCCATAGCATAGGTTGCATTCCTTCCTTTGGCAGCAACAATGTTGTTCCACCATTCCAAAGCTTGATCTTTGAACATATTAGAAGCATACAGAACTTTATCTTCCTCAGCACACTTGCTTATATCTACCACAGATTCTGTTTTCTCAATCCACATTAATGTGGCTATTCTTCCTTCTCTTCCAGAGAAATTGTAAGGTTTGCAGTCCTGGAACATTTTATAAGTACAGCCAATTATCTTTCTTTTCTTCTCTACATGACCATAATTATTACCCATCCCTTCCTCTTCGAAAGGGTTATGGTAATACTTTTCCCTTTTCAGTCATCCTGGTCGGATGAGTAGCAGAACCTTCCGGTTTGAGAGTAACGGGTTGGGACTGAGCTATAGTTTGAGTATGTTGGGTCAAAGGTTGAGAATGGACAGATTTTGGAATTAACGGCTGAACAAATGTTTTATCTGCCTGCCTCTTTTCCATTTCGGTAAAGATCATTGGAAGAGAATCCTTGATTCCTTCTGCAATCAATTTCTACAGTTCTTTACGAGAATCAGGGATTTCAGCAGCATTTTCAATCACTTCCTCTTTCCTCTCGTATTATAAGAAGGTCCAGTTTGTTTAGACATGCTATCAAAATAAACAAGATTAGAATAAAAAACTGAACTTTTTATTGATAAAATATATATACAAAAGATAATACATGTAGAAATCATTGTTTCTAAAGATTCCTAAAATTCTTCTCTTCAAGAGTTTGGACTAACAAAACATTTCGAGCTTCAACTTCTGTTTTTTCTTGTTTCAACTCAGCTATTCTGTTTAACAACATTTTCTCTCTTTCACTTCCCGATGTATTCTCAATTATATGAGGATCAGGGTAATGAAAAGTCTCATAGTACGGAATGGAAAGTTTATTTGAATCAACTCGTTCTTCTTCTTCAGGATCACATTTGTTTTCATAAGGTATTTCAGCGTATCCCTCATGAAAATTATGTGAGTATATTGGAGTGATATTATTGCTTCAAGCAGTAGGGGCAGAATAAAAACTTATAGGAGGATTATAGGGAATATTGTGGTTTCCCATTTCTCCATGGCTTTTGAAAGTTGAACTTTTGGTTTCCTCATTATTTTCTATAGTGGTTTCATTTGTTTTGCATTCATAATAATTAGCTTGAATGAATTTACAAAGAAAGCTAGGAACTTTGCCTTTTCCCACCATGTCTGTACACAGAATAAAACAAAACGAAGATTATATTATTATTAGAATATATTACAAGGAAACAAAATTCAATATAAGGTTTTAATTCTTCATTAGCTCTTTTCCAAGAGTCATTAAATCATCTCTGTATTCGTATACTTGTTGCCCATAGAATTTGGTTCTTGTTTTGTCCTTGATTTTCTCCCATGTCACTTTGTCCTTTTGGCTCAACGAACGATCTATGCACTCAATAGGAGAAGAAGGCATACTTTCCTCATAACCATATTTGGGTGGAGGTTCACGGAGTCCAACCATAATATTGTTATAAGCATTTTGGTATTCTGGAGGAGATTAAAAATAAGTTTCAAAATGACCATGATAAACTGGTTCAGGAAACATATAAGGATCGTACAAAACTGGAGTTTCAGATTGTTGATATGTCCTAAATTATACATGCATAACAATCCTCATATTATGGTATTAATCAAACAAAAGCCTTGCAAAAGATACTTAATGCGTTAATATTTCACAATTGCAGGTTATTCGGTGTCCCAAGATAAATAGAGCAAAAACCAGCTTAAAACATGAAGAAATCAAGCTTTTGGAGGACCAAACCCAAGCATTGACCCCTAAGATGTCAAACCAGGTCAAGACAAGTCAACCAACAGCTAAAAGACGAAGTTGCAGAGGTGGCAAAGCATTACACGGTCGTGCAATGCCATGCACGGCTGTGCGTTGCTTGTCCTGCTTCCCTAGGCTCCGGTACACTATCTTTTGTACCCTGTTTGATTCCTGAGGTGTTTGCACGCCCGTGCAATCCAATGCACGGTCGTGCATTGCTCATTTTGAGGCCTATAAATAGATGGCATGGTTTCTTTATTCCATACACATCAACACACCCATCCATACCTCAAGAACACACCAGAGATAGATTATTTCGTAGTTAGAGTAGAGAGTATAAGGGCTCTTCCTCCTTGTTCCGCAATAGGGGAGCCTACGAAACTCAGTGTTATGCCAGTTAGTATGGCCATTCGTGGCTAAACTCTTTGTATTGCTAGGGTGAAGATGATGTTTGGTGCATGTTAATGTTTGACGTATTAATCTAGTGGTATGTTTATGTATTTAATTATTCATACTTAAAACCACCATTTGGTGGGCTTTTATTATTGTCTAAATCCGTCTTTATATTTGTGAGTGTTCTTGATTTTAAAGCGTAAGATCGAAAAACCTTTTTAATCAAACTTCTTTTGAAACTTGTACGTCTTTATACAAGCAGAGATTGATAAGCCAAGGCTTGGTCAACATTATTAAGGTCGTACGTCTTTATGCAACTAAGAATTGGTGAACTCATGTTGGGAATGATACGTCTTTATACTTGGTCCCATTGTTACACCGCCTCCCGGTGAGCAAAATATAATCACCTATTTAACCTTAATACAAAGCATTTACGTTTGATGCCTTAAACCAAACCGGAGATTGCCATTCGAAGGGTTGAGGTTAACTGTTGTCCTTAATGGGAGGCACT
The DNA here is from genome assembly GCA_023525975.1 of Smallanthus sonchifolius. Classification (NCBI taxonomy): domain Eukaryota; kingdom Viridiplantae; phylum Streptophyta; class Magnoliopsida; order Asterales; family Asteraceae; genus Smallanthus; species Smallanthus sonchifolius. The sequence continues at coordinate 53,752,022 of CM042025.1, read as the reverse complement.
GCCATTTTAATTTAAGAATTTTAATTCGTGAATCAAATGTCGTGAGCACGAGATTCTAGTGGTGAGCCGGGACACAAGTTTGTAGTAGTCATATCACTTGATTAGTCAACTTAACATTATCACGTACCAAGCTGATTCGAAGCCCAAAGCAATACTCTTCGTGACCTGATCATTTCCAAGATATTTACTTTCCTAGTATTTACTATTTTGTTCGTTACATTTTTGTTACACACTTCTCGCACATTTTTACTTTTATGCTATTTACTTTATCATCATTTACTTTTCTGTCATTTACTATTCCGCTTCACAAGCACACAAAACCCACTCACTAATTGATCCGGCTAAACGATAACAAAAGTTAATTACTGGAACTCGATCGTGTCCATTGGTTTGATACTTGATTCGTACCTAAACTATATTACGTTGCGATAGGTACACTTGGCTATTGTGTATGTTTTTAAATTAAAGTAATTATCATTTTATAAATTTAAAACCTGATCTCGTAAAACCAAAGTAAAAATATATTATTTTTCTATATATTAAAAATGACACATCAAGTTTTTGGCGCCGCTGCTGGGGATATATATATTTTAATTTTTATCTACATATAAAACACACATCAAGTTTTTGGCGCCGTTGCCGGGGACACGGTGATTTCAAGAAAAATTCAAGTTAACGGATTAGCCATATCATTTTCATCTGTATCTCTCTTACCTTTTGTTGCAGGCAGTGTATGATCCATAGCTCCACTACTAGTTTATATCAGCCTTTAGCAGAGCCTGAAATATTCTTTCACCTCCAAATACGAGAAAACCGTACGAGAAGAATGGCCGTAGAAAACCGCACTATCTCCGATTTCGCAAGACCGTCACTAGAGGCTTTGGGGTCTAGCATCATAAGGCCAACGATTGACGCTAACAACTTTGAGATCAAATCTCATGCACTTTCCATGGATTACCCGATGAAGATCTACATGCCCACATTGCAAATTTCCTCAAAATTTGTGTCACCTTCAAACTGAACGGGGTTTTGAATGACGCAATTCGCTTTCGAATGTTTCCCTTCTCCTTAAGGGAACGAGCTAAGGCATGGCTAAACTCTCTTCCTACCGTGTCGATAACTACATGGGATGATCTAGCTCAGAAATTCATGTCAAAATACTTCCCGCAAGTGAAAACTGCAAAACTGAGAAATGATATCAGCACTTTCACCCAAGAAGATGGTGAATCACTATATGAGGCATGGGAATGTTTTAAGGACATGCTGAGGAAATGTCCACATCATGGGCTAGAGGTTTGGAAGTATCATCATTCTACAATGGGTTGCACAATCAAGCTCGTCAGACACTTGACGCTACTGCAGGTAGTATTTTTGGAAACAAGAGGCCACAAGAAGCTTACAACCAAATTGAGGAAATAGCTATGAACAGCTATCAATGGTACAATCCAATAAGTAATAGGGGAGCTAGGCAAGGTGTTCACTCTATTGATACTATCACTTCACTTTCAACTGAAGTATACGCCCTCACCACTCGGCTCCATCAGCTTAGCAAAGGCAAAGCGATCACTGAGACTACTAAAGAAGTAAAAAGCATCACTCCCAATACTGAGCAAGTTGACTTTATCGGAACAAACCGCCCGCAGAACAAAACCTACAGCAAAACTTATAATCCTGGATGGAGGAATCATCCAAACTTCAGCCGAAAGGATAACAACAACCAGTGACAATCTTGCTTCGAACAACGACAACAGTTTACACAAAGACAATCTCAAAACTATCATCCTCGTCAACAATTTCAAGGAACTAACAAGCCAAGTAATGGGTTAAGTTTGGAGGACGCGGTAACTAAGTTAATATCTACAACTGAAAGTCAATCCCTTCTAGCGGATTCCTGTCACAAACAATATGAGGAGAAGTTTAGTCTTCACAAAGCTGAGTTTAGGACACAGAAAGCAACTCTTCAGTCCATTGAGACCCAATTAGGACAAATTGCGAAACTTCTATCCGAAAGACAACCAGGACGTCTCCTGAGTAATACTGAAACCAATCCAAAAGCAAATGTAAGTGCTATCGCTCTTACAAATAGCAAGGTTTATCCAGAACCACCCATGCCAGAAGAATAAGTTGAATCACTAAGGAGAGAAATATTCACCGGGGTACCACTTCGTCCGCACATCGTAGAAACAACTACTCAAGGATAGCAATCAAATGTAATCCCACCTCCGGCTCCAGTGAATACTCCTCCAAAAGTTCCAACAAAAAGAACGTTCCATTCTCACATACCCTACCCAGGAAGGTTAGTAAAGCAGAAGACTGACGAACAATATGATAAATTCATCAAACTTCTAAGTTAAATCCATGTCAATCTTCTCTTCCAGTATATCATACAACAAATGCCTAAATATGGACGTTTCTTAAAGGATTTCCTTACAAACAAAGGAAACATGGAATAGGCGGTAAAGAGGACTAACCATTGTGTCGCTCTTATTGAGAGATGTCTTCCGAAAAAACTTTCAGATCCTGGAAAGTTCTCTCTACCATGTTCTATCGGATCACTCCCGATAACCTTCGTGCTCGCTGATCTAGGAGCAAGTGTGATTGTAATGCCATATGTCATGTTTAAAAGACTAAAAATTGGAAATCCATGACCTGTCAATGCACCTATTGAACTCGCGGATGGATCAGTGAAATCACCTATAGGAGTCATTGAGAACTTACTAGTGAAATTCGGCAAGTTTGTCTTCCCTGCCGATTTCATGGTTTTAGAAAAGGGAGCCAACTATTCCCTACCTTTGATTTTGGGTCGTCCATTTTTAGCTACTGCCCGAGCAGTCATTGACATGAATGAAGGAATTTTGACACTTCGTGTCAGAAAACAATTTGTGACCTACAACATTGGAGGAAATGAGTGCTTATCCAATGATCCCTTTGAAATTGCACAATTTATCGATACTAATCTGGACTACCAGCTGAAGAAAGCCAAAGAACTCAACAAAGGAAAGAAACTGGGTCTTGGCAAGGATTTTGACAACACTAACTGGATCGATGAATACTTTGATAAGCTACCAAAAATAAAGGACTTGAATGAAGGAACAGGAGACACGGTGGAGTTCGATGGACCCCACCCAAAGAAAGACTGATGAAGCACGTACTGGTCCAGCCAGCGACCCTTAAATAAACGTGGTGTTTCCGGGAGGCAACCCGGTGATCATGAATAAATTGAGAAGTTGGTGCATACGACAGAAAGCATGGACCTCAGGTTTGGTTTTCAAATTTAACTTTCTATTACTTCAGCCCCCAGGTATGCCTTCTCGATACTAGGACCTTAGTAGCTTAACTACTACCTTTTATTTTCCTTGTCTTCTTTTATGTTTTCCTTTATGTGTCAGGTAGAATAGCATCACTAGATAGTCTCTCTACTTCTTTGAGGAATCACACTCCATCTCTACAACCTGAGGAATCGAAAACCACATCAAACTTCTTTGAAATTTGATGAAGTCTTTGAAGCAATGTGTTGACAAGCAACTGATAGGCACAACCTAACATCGGCAATAAGTTTGGCCTTAGGTTATACACCGAATTGACCGAGTGAGTACCAGTTTATTTTCCCTTATTAAATTCCTGCATAGCATTCCATTACATGCATTTGTACATTGAGGGCAATGCACAGTTTTAAGTGTGGGGTGGGGAATTAGAGATTCAGGACTACTTGTAACCTTAAAGCAGTAAAATTTTAAATCGTGATTTTCTACCCATTTTACTAAAACATTACAAAACCCTACCTTTTGTAAAACCCGGAAAATTTCAAAAACATTTAAACCCTAAAATCTAAATCTCTTTGAGTTCGCACCTAACGAAATAAAACGAATACATGGCAAGTAGAAACAAATGGATATTATGCATAACAAACCCCTAAACCCTGTCCCATCTGTTTCCATGTGAGAATAATATGAGCCTTTTCACGAGCATTATTATCATTATTTTTCGCATGCTCTTTCGTTTGGTATATTGAGTGCTTTTCGATCGAATTTTATGCATAATTAGAACTTGTGTGACTGATACATATCAAGACCATGAACTAGTAGAAGTATGAAAGTGATTGAGGCACCTAGGACTTTAATACCCCTATATATTATCCTTAAACACAAAAATCCCAAAAATATAATCCGCCTAGATAGCCCTTTGAGCCTTAGCCTTTTCTTTTCTACTACTCACATTTATCAACGAACCAACTTTTCGTAAACACCGGTTATCGGCTAAATTATCCTATGTCGTTATTTCAAGTTTATTACCATTGAGATAACTTTAAAAAGAATCTGTTTTACTCAAAAGAATTTGAATATACAAGAAGGTGGATGTATTAGGAAGAAACAACCAAAATATCTGCAAGTAATTTATGAAAATAGTATTTCAAGAAAATTGAGCAAAAAAATTATTCAAGAATTTGTCTTGATACAAAAGGAAAAGAAAAAAAAATAGAAAAAGAAAAAAAAAGAGAGAAGTTGGTCTTTTACCGGTTAGACCCTAAAGAGTTGGACATGCATTCTTTTGATTTTAATTTGCTTTTCTGCCTTCATTTCGCAAAGCCTGAATTACCGCCCGAAGTCCGACAGAAAGTTTTCAAAGCAACTAGTGATGTAAGAAAATGGTGGCGCAAGCAAGAACACCTGTCACCATTCTGCGGCTTGTCAAAAAGTGCCGCCAAAAGAAGAGGCAAAAGATACGACAAATGTGTGAAGTGTGGCAACTTGAGCCATGATGGAAAGTGTAACAAGAATCAAACTCATTCCTAGTATGAGTATACGCATCTGATAAAAGTAGGAGCTGTTGGGCTACATTCTAAAAGATCTATACGGAAAGGCAGTGATGTGTACTACGTAGTGAGGAAAGAGTTGAGAATGATAAGAGATCTTGGTCTTGGCAATCTGACGATAAACGAGCCCTCAGATTAGTTATACCCTCATGATCTGAGTACTGTAGAGGGACCTGCTAGTATTTTCCATTTTAAGCCATGAAGCCGTAGTCGTGTGTTTCACGATAGCTGCATCCCTTCAAACCCTTTAAATTCCTAAAAATCCAAAAATATTTTCATTTTCACCCTTTATTTTTATTTTAGTAACATTACAACCCTTTTAAAGTCCTCTTGATTCATGTATACTACTTACTTAGTTGGTGAAGACTTGATCTGCATACAAGCTTATAACCATTGCATAATTCGATTCGAACTTGAGTGTTCCACTTAACCTACAATATCCATACATATATAACGCTAGAGTTGAGTGAACATTGTGAGGAGTGAAAGTTTATGCATAATTGAAGCTCTAGTAGGCTTGTCATGGATTTCATCATAGAAAACTAAAAAAATAGAATAAGCAACTAAAGAGTTTTCCCGGAGTTTCCATCTACTTGGGGCTCCATTACCCTTTGTAAAGTTTTTAGTTATGGGTCTGATCATGCATTAGTTTGCTTGAGGACAAGCACAGTCTAAGTGTGAGGTATTATGATATGTCCTAAATTATACATGTTTTGCATGCATATTAATCCCCATATTATGGTATTAATCAAACAAAAGCCTTGTAAATGATACTTAATACGTTAATATTTCACAATTGCATATTATTATGTATCCCAAGATAAACAGAGCAAAAACCAGCTTAAAACATGAAGAAATCAAGCTTTTGGAGGACCAAACCGAGCATTGACCCCCAAGAAGTCAAACCAGGTCAACACAAGTCAACCAGCAGCTAAAAGACGAAGCTGTGGAGCTGGTAAGGTATTACACGGTCGTGCAATGCCATGCACGACCGTGCATTTCTTGTCCTGCTTCCCTGGGCTCCGGTACACTGTCTTTTGTACCCTGATTTACCGTGCAATCCAATGCACGGCCGTGCATTGCTTATTTTGAGGCCTATAAATAGATGGCTTGGGTTCTTCATTCCATACACCTCAACACACCCATCCATACATCAAGAACACACCAGAGAGAGCTTATTTCGTAGTTAAAGTAGAGAGTAGAGGGGCTCTTCCTCCTTGTTTCGCAATAGGGGAGCCTACGAAACTGAGCGTTATGCTAGTTAGTATAGCCATTCGTGGCTAAACTCTTTGTATTGTTAGGGTGAAGATGACGTTTCGTGCATGTTAATGTTTGGCGTATTAATCTAGTGGTACGTTTATTTCTTTAATTATTCGTTCTTAAAACCACCATTTAGTGGGCTTTAATTATTGTCTAAATCCGTCTTTATATTTATGAGTGTTCTTGATTTTAAAGCATAAGATAGTAAACCTTTTTAATCAAACTTCTTTTGAAACTTGTACATCTTTATACAAGTAGAGATTGATAAGCCAAGGCTTGGTCAACATTATTAAGGTCGTACGTCTTTATACGAACTTCTTATGTGACCAAGAATTGGTGAACTCATGTTGGGAACGGTACATCTTTATACTTGGTCCCATTGTTACACCGCCTCCCGGTGAGCAAAATATAATCATCTATTTAACCTCAATACAAAGCATTTACATTCGATGTCTTAAACCAACCCGGATATGACCATTCGACGGGTTGAGGGTAATTGTTGTCCTTAACGGGAGGCACTACCATTTTAATTTAAGGATTTAATTCGTGAATCAAATGTCGTGAGGATGAGGCTCTAGCGGTGACCCGGGTCATAAGTTTGTAGTAGTCGTATCACTGGATTAGTCAACTTAACATTATCACGTACCAAGCTGATTCGAAGACCAAATCAATAGTCTTCGTGGCCTTATCATTTCCAAGATATTTACTTCCCTGTTATTTACTATTCTTTTTGTTACATTTCTGTTACACACTTCACACACATTTTTACTTTTATGCTATTTACTTTACCGTCATTTACTTTTCTGTCATTTACTATTCTGCTTCACAAGCACACAAGACCCACTCACTAATTGATCCGGCTAAACGATAACAAAAGTTGAGTACCGGAACTCGATCGTGTCCATTAGTTGGATACTTGGTTCTTACCTAAACTATATTACGCTGTGATAGGTTCAATTTCCTATTGTGTGTGTTTTTAAGTTAAAGTAATTATCATTTTATAAATTTAAAACCTGATCTCGTAAAACCATAGTAAAAATATATTATATTTTTATATATTAAAAACGACACATCAATTGTCCAGATACATAATTAGTATAATAAGATTCTTCTTCAAAAGGTTCTTCTTAGGTCAACATATTCTGATGGGCTTGACTAGACTGTAATGGGATTTCATTATTCCAATTGCTGAAATCAGATCCAGCTTTCATCCATTGGTTTGAAGTATCGTATAATTGGGGATGGTATTTAGGAGTAATGTTATCCGGAATGATAGCAAATGGATCATTGTTGTAGTAAGGCGAAGAAATGGGATTCATTTGTGAATCCAAGGGATGATATTCAGGAGATTCTTGCTTAATTTTTCGGTTAGGATCATAATAAGTAGGAACAGAGTTATCTCCAAACATCTTGCAACTTAAATCATCAGTTGTCACACCCCGTCTACAGGACACCCCGGGCGGGCGACCAGATTGGCACCTCCAATCTTATTTTATTTATGAAATCAGAGTTAGTTTGGTAGCGTAAGTACTTTTGGATAGTACTTGTAAAAAACATCAACCCATGGGTTGATATTGTATATTTTCCAAATCCGGGGAAAAATAAAACATCATTTCATTTCACTAGGGATTTAAATACCGCTTTTGTATACAAAACCATGTTCCACGACCATTTACACATCACCTGCATAAGAAGTGTAAAACTAGAGCCACAAGGTAGTTGGCCCGTGCCTGGGGAGTTAACCCTGTCCAATACCAAGCTATACCAGCATTGGTATCTAAGGGTTTTACCTTCCGACAACTAATCCTGTGCATAACAAGGGAGTATCCATGTCTAGGAATACATCTTCCGAACATCTCCTCTTGTTTTTATTCCCGCACGGTTATCTCCATGCTAGCAGCACATAACCCTGTCAAAATCCCTTTATGTACACATTTATCCCCAAGACAATCCCGTAGGACTAGTCTTATAGATAATCATTCATTACCTGAAAACATTTTGGAAATAAAACGTCAGCGCGAACGCTGGTGAACATGATCTTATCTCAGGGGTAGTCCTTGAGTGCTAGTGTAAACCTTAACGCAAGTTCTAAGTCAAGTTAGTATCTTAACGCACGAATTCGGAAATAAGAGAAAGTGCGAAAAATAAGCGAAAGCCAGATAATTTATTGGAACGAAGGCACGCAAACCGAGGTAGAGCTGGTCTAGGAAGTTGGGAGTAGTTGAAACTGAATTGGGATGTGTTGAAATGGTCTGCCGAAGCAATCTATTTATAGTTGCTCGACACAGCCCGTAGCGGACCGTTAGCCTGGGTGGTAGCGGTCCGCTACCGCCCAGGGCGGTCCTCCACGATGACACGCGTTGCATTCTGAAGCTGAGTCATCGGACACGTGGCATCATAAGATTTTGCGGCTGGGTTGCGGCTTGCTGACCGTTACCAATATGGTGGCGGTCCACCACCCAACCATTTCAACCCTGGCGGACTAGGTCTAGCGGACCTCCATGAACTTATGGTCTTAGCGGTCCGCTACCAACCCATTTTCAATATTTTCAATTTTAACCTTTGAACTTTGGGGACTTGGTAAATCCAACCCCTAGGGTTCAAAGTTAGCAAATTAGGACCTCGGAATTGGCCTGGTGTTACATCCTCCCCACCTTTATTCAAATATCATCCTCGAGATTTATTGGAATAGGTGCGGGTATTTCTTTTTCATTTCACTCTCCAGTTCCCACGTGAACTCAGGTCCATGTCTAGAGTTCCATTTCACTTTTACGAACTCTAGTCTCTTCCTTTTCAGCTTTCTATCCTGACGATCCTCAATTTGCAGAGGTTGTTCAACAAATTTCAGATTTGGATCCACCTCTACATCCTAAAGAGGCATTACCAGAGATTCATCGGCCAAACACTTGCGCAAGTTTGACACATGAAATACATCATGAACACTTTTCATTTCCTCTGGCAATTCAAGTTGATAGGCGACCGGTCCGATTCTTTTCAAAATTTTAAATGGTCCAACGAATATTGGACTGAGTTTTCCTTTCTTTCCAAATCCTACTACACCCTTCCAAGGTGAGACTTTTAACAACACATGATCGCCCACAGAAAGTTCTAATGGCTTATAACTTTTATCAGCATAACTTTTCTGTCTATCACGAGCCGCTTTCAAACGTTCACGAATTTGTAACACTTTGTTAGTTGTTTCTTGAACTATTTTAGGACTTGACAATTGATTTTCTCCAATCTCTGCCCAGCAGACAGGAGTTCTGCATTTTATGCCATATAAGGCTTCAAATGGGGCAGCTTGGATACTTGTGTGATAGCTATTATTATACGAATATTCCATTAGAGGTAAGTGGTCGTCCCAACTTCCTCCAAGGTCTATTACACAAGCTCTAAGCATATCTTCCAGAGTTTGTATCGTTCTTTCACTCTAACCATCTGTTTAAGGATGATAAGTAGTGCTAAGATTTAATCATGTTCCAAGAGCTTTCTGGAAGCTTTGCCAGAATTGAGACGTAAAACGACTGTCTCTATCTGACACTATGGATAATGGCACACCATGCAAAGACACGATGTCATTGACATACATTTGTGCCAACTCATCCATGCTATACGTTTCTTTCATCGGAAGAATATGGGCAGACTTAGTCAGTCTATCAATGATAACCCAGATAGTATCATTCCCACGACTTGTTCAGGGAAGTTTTGTAATGAAGTCCATAGTTATCATTTCCCATTTCCAAACAGGAATTTCAAGTTGTTCTAATAATCCAGAAGGTTTCTGGTGTTCAGCCTTAACTTGTGAACAAGTTAGACATTTTGTAACATAGGAAGCAATATGCTTTTTCATTCCAATCCACTAGTAATCTGGCCTCAGATCTTTATACATTTTATCGCCTCCTGGGTGCATGGTATATTTTGATTTATGAGCTTCTTCAAGGATTCTTACTTGAAGATCTCCTAACATCGGAACGCATACTCGTTTATTCATTCGTAGAAGATCATCACTTCCTTTGATTAATTGATTAATCATTTTTCCCTGCCTTTCTTGTTCAATATTAGTTTCTTTTAAGGCTAATTTCTGTGCTTCTTTAATCTGTTCAAAGAGATCGAATTTCAATTCGAGTCTCAAAGCACGCACACTTTTAGGCTTTTCTCCTTCTTTTCGGCTTAAGGCATCAGCTACTACATTAGCTTTACCTTCAAGATAACAGATTTCGCAGTCATAATCACTCAAGATCTCTAACCACCTTCTCTGTCTCATGTTTAACTCTTTCTGACCAAAGATATATTTCAAACTTTTATGATCAGTGAACACAGTGAACCTGACTCCATAGAGATAGTGTCTCCATAACTTTAATGCAAAAATTATGGCATCCAACTCCAAGTCATGAGTCGTATAGTTTCGTTCATGAGTTTTCAATTGCCGAGATGCATATGCAATGACTTTGTTTCTTTGCATTAACACACTACTAAGACCGGTGTGTGAGGCATCACAATAAACTATAAAGTCTTCAGTTCCATTTGGCAAAGCCAGTATTAGAGCATTTGTTAACTTTTGCCTTAGTATTTTAAAAGGTTCTTCCTGCTTTGATCCCCCATTATATTTCACAGATTTTCTTGTTAATGAAGTAAGAGGGACGATAATTCAGGAAAAGTCCTGGATAAACATTCGGTAATATCCCGCCAAATCTAGAAACTCCGAACTTCGGTCGGTGACTTCGGAAATTCCCATTTAATAATTGCTTCAATCTTAGCACGATCGACTTGAATTCCGTTGGTATTTATTATATGCCCAAGAAATTGAACTTCAGATAACCAGAATTCATATTTCGAGAATTTGACATACAATTTCTTGTTCTTAAGTAATTCAAGAATTACTTTCAGGTGTTCTGCATGTTCTTCCTTACTTTTGGAGTAAATAAGTATATCGTCAAAGAATACGATATCGAATTTATCCAAATAAGGTTTGTAGATTCGATTCATCATATCCATAAATGCTGCTGGAGCATTAGTAAGTCCGAACGGCATTACAGTGAACTCATAATGTCCGTACCTTGTTCTAAATGCAGTCTTGGATATGTCTTCTTCTTGTACCTTCGATTGATGATATCCTGAACGAAGATCGATCTTTTAAAAAAAACATGCTCCCTGAAGCTGATCAAACAGATCATCAATTCGGGGATGCGGATATCTGTTCTTGATCGTGACCTTTTTTAGTTCACGGTAATCAATACACATACGCATTGATCCATCTTTCTTTTTAACAAATAATACTGGAGCTCCCCATGGGGAAGAACTTGGTCTTATAAATCCTTTGTTTAACAACTCTTCAAGTTGTTTATTCAATTCCGCCATTTCTATGGGTGCTAATCTATATGGGGCTTTAGGTATTGGAGCTGTTTCCGGTACCAGATTTATTCTAAACTTCACTTCTCGATCTGGCGGTAATCCTGGTAGTTCCCGCGGGAATACTTCCGGATACTCGGATACTACAGGTACTTTTTCTAAAGGCTTTGTTTCCTTGTTGGTTGTAACTGACACAAGGTATGCTAAGCATCCTTTGTTCAGATATTTTGTTGCATTAAGGAGTGATATAATTTCAATTGGATTGGAACATTTATCTCCTTTGAAAGTAATTATCTTACCATCAGGCACATGGATTTCAATAAATTTCTTGTCGCAATTTATTTAGGCTTGTTTGGCAGATAACCAATCCATTCCCAGAAGAATATCAAATTCGGCTAAAGTCATGGGCAACAATTGCATAGGTAGGACATGTTCGTATATAGAAATCTTACGATCATTTAAGGAACTAAAAATTTTAACTAAATCCCCATTAGCAGTCTAGACTTCATAAGATTTGTCTAATCTAGCTAAAGGTTTATCTAATAGCTTACAGAATTTAATATCTATAAAGCTTCGGTTTGCAATAGAATCATATAAAACCTTTGCATAGATATTGTCGACAAGAAATGTACCAGTAATCACATCTGGCATTTTGGCTGCTTCATTTGCATTCAAAACAAATTCCCTTGCGTTCTTCTTAACGCCTTCAGCAGGTTTTGCTCCCCATGTTCCTGCTTCTTTTGCCTTCGGGCATTGGGTTTTTATGACCCGGCTCTCCACAGCCATAGCAAACAATGGGCTTTCTGTTTTTAGAACAGTTCTCAGTAGAGTGCCCAGGAGTTTTACATGCGTTGCAAAAAGGTCTTGCACCACATTTTCTAAAATACCTCCTCTTGCATAGTCGGCATTCTGGAGCAGGGGAACGAGTATCTTTACGACTGAAATTACTTTTAGATCGTTTCTGCTCGTTTTTGTTTTGGTGCGTATTATCCTTCTTCTTCAGCTCCTCTCTGTTCCTTATCAATCTATCCATAAGCATAGCACCAAGTTCAATGGCATCGTCCATTGATTCAGGTTTAGAGGCTTTTACCAAGTCTCTAATTTCCAAGACTAAACCCCAGATAAATCTCTTAATAAGGTTTGATTCAGGAGTTTCCAGGCGAGGTACTAACCTAGCATATTCGAACAACTTAATTACATAATCTTGATGGTTTGTTCCTACCATCCTCAAGTTCAGAAAATTGTGTTCAATCTTCTCTCTCTCATTCATGGGATAAAACTTTTTCTCCACTCTTTCTTTGAAGATAGACCAACCCATGTCATAAGCTCTGTCCTTCCTTTGGCAGATATCACTTGATTCCACCATTCTAAGGCTTGGTATCTAAATAGATTCGAAGCATAAAGTACCTTGTCTTCTTCAAGGCATTTACTTATAGCCAGCACAGACTCAGTTTTCTCAAGCCATCTTAGTGCTGCTATCGCTCATTCTCTTCCTACAAATTCATAAGGTTTGCAATCCTGAAAATTTTTGTACGTGCATCCAAGATTTCTCTGTTTCTTGTATGCAGAATCATACCCTTCCTTGGGAGTAGCCATAGAGGAATCATGACTTTCTCGGTATGTTCTCTTAGTGGATTTACTATGAAAATTTGAGTGACCTCCCTCGGTATGTTTTGTAAATTGAGGGTTAGAGACTTCATTCTCAGTTTCTCTTGTTTTAGATTTTTGCAATAAGGATTCTCGTTTCTTAGCAGCTTTGCTTTCTTCTATAGCTGCTACAATTTTAGGAATTGCTTTCTCTATTCCAACATCGATCATTTTTGTTATATCTACCTTCTGAGTTTCAGTAGTATCGTTTTCAATCATTTGCTTCTTTTTACCACGGGTGTTACTTGATGGTCCACTTTTCGACATTCTAGAAATAAACAAAATTGGAACCAATATAGACATTTTTACTACTGAAATTTATACAAGAAAAGTACACATAGAAATTATTGTTCTATTAGTTATTATAATTCTTTTCTTCTAAAGCTTGAACTAGAAAAATATTTTGAGCTTCTATTTATGCTTGCTCTCATTCAAGTTCAGCTATTCGGTTTAACAGTATTCGTTCCCTTTCATTTCCAGGTGCTTCTTCATTTACATTAGGAATAGGGAATTGAACTGTCTATGATAAGGGATAAAAGGTTTGTTAGAATCTTCTTGTTCTTCATCTTCAGAAACATATCTATTTTCAAAAGGTATTTCAGAAAATCCCTCATGAAAATTATTTGAGTATATTGGAGTAATGTTATAACTTCTTGCAGTAGGAGCATAATGATAACTGATAGAATGTTTATAAGGAATACTAAGATTCCCTATTTCTCAAAGGCTTCGAAAAGTTGAACTTTAATTTTACAAATTATTTTCTATCGTTGTCTTGTTAGTTTAAGTTCAAAATAATTAGCTGGCGCAAATTTACGAATAAAGCTAGGACCCTTGCCTTTTCCAACCATTTCTGTAAATAAAACAAACAACTTTTATTATATAGAAAAGATATCACAATAAGAACAAAATACAATATATCAAATTAATCTTTCATTAGCTCAGATCCAAGGATCATCAAATTCTCCCCATATTCTTTCCCTGTTTATTTCATCTGTTTGGCGTAACGAACGATCTAAACATTCTATGGGAGATGAAGGCATATTGTGTTCATACACATACTTAGGCGGAGGTTCACGAAGACCAACCATTATATCATTATAAGCGTTTTGATACTTTGGTGGTGCTTAGAAATAATTCTCATAAGGACTAGTATATATAGGTTCTGGGACAACATAGGGATCATGAAGAATAGGAGACTCAAGATTATAAAAGAGATAATCCTCTATATTTTTAGATACAAGAGCATACTCATGAGATTTTTCGGATATTTCCTTCACCGGTGTATTTTGATAAATTTCCTCCATTTCACTAGCTGGAATATAAATTCTCTCAGTGGGCATTCTCACTCTTATTCGAGGCTTTAGGGACGTACTTGGCACTGCCTGATTGTCTATTGGTGGAGGGGTATTAAACTGCCAGTTACTAAAGTCAGAAACAACGTCCATCCAAGATCTCTCAGTATCATATGATAGGGGATGATACTCAAGTGTAGGAGTATCTAGATTTATAATGAAAGGATCGTTATCATCAGGAAATGTAATTGGCATCATTTGAGATCCATAGACAGGATACTCAGGTGATTCCTGCTTGATCAGAGGATTAGGATCGTAATTAGGAAAGCTATGTTCTCCAGACATCCTGAAATCTTTAAATATTAGTAACTACTTTAATAAGTATTATGTCCTCATGTTGATCAACACTTAGATACTAAAGTCAGTATCCTTATCTTAATCTTGAGGTATAATAAGTTAAACTATAGTTAAAGATGGTATAATAAGTATTATCGCTAAATCCTTGGGCTCTAATACCAACTTGTCACACCCCGTCTACAGGATACCCCGGGCGTGTGACCAGATTGGCACCTCCAATCTTATTTTATTTATGAAATCAGAGTTAGTTTTGCAGCGGAATTACTTTTGGATCGTACTAGTAATAAACATCAACCTGAGGGTTGATATTGTATATTTTCCAAATCCGGGGATAAATAAATCATCATTCATTTCACTGGGGATTTAAATACCCCTTCTGTATACAAAACCATGGTCCACGACTATTTACATGTCACCTGCATAAGCAGGGTAAAACTAGAGCCACAAAGTAGTTGGCATGTGCCTGGGAGTTAACCCTGTCCAATACCAAGCTATACTAGCATTGGTATATAAGGGTTTTACCTTCCGGCACCTATTCCTGTGCATAATAAGGGAGTATCCATGTCTAGGAATACATCTTCCTAACATCTACTCTTGTTTTATTTATGCAGATTTATCTACATGCTAGCAGCACATAACCCTGTCAAAATCCTTTTATGTACACATTTATCCTCAAGACTATCCCGTAGGACTAGTCTTATAGATAATCATTGATTACATGAAAACATTTTGGAAAATAAAACGTCAGCGCGAACGCTAGTGAACATGATTATCATGACCAATTTTAGTTGGCAAATACAGTATCAAAACATTTAACCATAATGCGGGTACAATCTACCATTCAGTAGAACTATTTCATCTGAGTGTACAACCATGGTATACACCAATAATTTCTGTAAAAGGAATACTGGCATTTGGAGACTTACTTACCATGATGTCCCTTAACTGAGACCCCGTCTTACATCCAGTTACAGACAATTACCGACCCCAATATGGGAATTTCACCCACAAAGCGTATATCCCTTGATCACATTTTACGTATACTTATGGCATGAGTGTTTTACGTAGACGCCCTTATGCATCAAACTTTTGAATACAAGTATTGTCATTTCGTAAAGGTAAAACTTTCAAAGTTTTGAAGATAAAGACAGATGAACATATTCACCTTAACAGTAGCTTGATTTTATCTCAGGAGTAGTCCTTGAGTGCTAGTGTGAACCTTAATGCAAGTTCTAAGTCAAGTTAGTATCTTAACGCACAAATTCAAAAATAAGCGAAAGTGCAAAAAATAAGCGAAAGTCAGATAATTTACCGGAATGAAGGCACGTAAACCGATGTAGAGCTGGTCCAGGAAGTTGGGAGCAGTTGAAAATGAATTGGGATGTGTTAAAATGGTCTTTCGAAGCAATCTATTTATAGTTGCTCGACACGGCCCGTAGCAGACCGTTAGCCAGGGTGGTAGCGGTCTGTTACCGCCCAGGGCTTGCGTCAGCCCTACGTGTTTTGTCCTGATTGAACCATTCCTTTTTTTGCGGCTGGCGGACCGTTAAGGGAAGGAGTGGCAGTCCACCACGATGACACACGTTGGATTTTGAAGCTGAGTCATCGGACACGTGGCATCATAAGATTTTGCGGCTGGATTGTGGCTAGCGGACCGTTTCCAATATGGTGGCGGTCCGCCACCCAACCATTTAAACCCTGGCGGACCAGGTCTAGCGGACCTCCAGGAACTTACGGTCTTAGTGGACCGTTAGGGGACTTGGTAGCGGTCCGCTACCAACCCATTTTCAATTTTTTTAAAAATTTTTACCTTTGAACTTTGGAGACTTGGCAAATCTAACCCCTAGGGTTCAAAGTTAGCAAATTAGGACCTTAGAATTGGCCTGTTGTTACATCAGTACTTATCTCATTCTTTTGATCAAGACTTAGATTCTAAGGCTATTATCCTTATCTTAACTAAAGCTCTACAAGGATGGTTATCTTTCCAGAGTAGTACCTCTAACCGAGATGCTCCCAGAAAAGAATAACGGGTCAAGAAGAGATTTATACACCAATCTTTCCTTAGACAGAACATTCTATTTGTCAGATAACTACATACCGGTCAGAAGGTTACCTTGTTTCCTTATCTTAATCTTGAGGCATAAAATAAAGTCATGGTTAAAGCTTATATACAAGATCTAAGTATCTAATTCACTAAAACCTATGGCGCTGATACCAACCATGTCACACCCCGCCTCAGGCACCCCTAGACGGGTGTGATCACGATTGGTACCTGTATTGATTTCAGAGTTTGTATAAAACACAGCGGAAGTCTTTTCACAAGGATCGTTCATCATTTGTATCAACCTCGAGGATTGTATTTGTAAATATCAAGACCCAGTTGGAAAACAAAAGTCTTGTATTTATTTCATAAACACAGGGGTTTAAATACCCTTTTTCATTTGATTACAAAACATAGCTGAAATCAAATACATCTCTTGACTTATAGACAAGTTCAAGCCATTGGAAATAGTACTATTCAAGTTTGATCTGTCCCTTGGTCCTATCTCCTTTTTCATCTTTTAGGATTTCCTATGCACGAGGCCTGAGAATCCAGCGTGCAAGTTGTCCTTTCTCAACACTCATTCCTAGGTCAGATCTTATGTCTGCCCATATCCCCTTTTTCCTTTTCATTTTATTGATTGCCTGAAAATATTTTGAAAATGAAACGTCAGCGCGAACGCCGGTGAATACAATTATCTTGACAGTAAAATCGTTTGGCATAAACAAGTATTAATTTGATAATCACAACTTTATGTTCAATCTACACATTCAGCAGGCCCATGTCCTGACTGTATGCACCACTGTATACACTGACGTCATGCCTTATAACAACGGATAGGTCTGCACCTCCGAATTTGTTATAAGGTAAGCACCGGCCGTAATCCGGGACTTTCACCCGAGACCCGTGTATCCCTTGCAAGTTTTACGTATACCTATGGTCCGAATGCTTTGTTCATAGAAGAACGTTGAGCATTATTCCCTTAACCTTTATTTGGCTGTTTTCGTGACACAAGTTTTGAAATAGATAAAGTATTCACCTAGCACATCTAAGTTGGAAATTATAAGATCAACCTCTTAGCTTGGTTTCTCTAGCATTCCAACCTTTCAACGAGCGTTTTCTTCGGGCGCTAAAACGAGCGGGAATCGAACCGAAAGTTTCGGGAGTCTTCTAAGATAGCTCTGGAACAAGATTTGAGAATGAGAATCGATTTTGATGTGAGAAAACTGAATGAACTCGACCATCTATTTATAGTGCCAGCTCTGAGATCGTGACGGACCGTTACGGGTGGTGACATTCCGTCACCATATTAGGGTTTGCGAGTCATCAGACACGCGTCAACCCCTGGTCAAATTGCGGCGTGACGGACCGTTACCAACCGTGACGGACCGTTACTAGGCGTGACAGTCCGTTACGGAGTGATACGTGGCGCACCCTGATGGTTTTGCGCTGTGATGGACCGTTACCACGCGTGACGGTCCGTTATAGGGTTTCCACGCGTCAGAAATTGCCCATTAGTCACTGGACACGTGGCATGCCATCATTGTCCGCATGTTCGACCCATAACGGACCGTTACCGTCCGTGACGGTCCGTTACTGTTGGATTTTCATGTTTTCTACTCTTTGAACCTTGATCTTTTGTATATTTACTCTTATAGTCCCTATAGTTTATACCTTAAGCAAATCTTGGACATTTTCATGGTAAGTGTTACAAAATATCAATTGAGGCCCTTCTGGAAATTTTTATTTGCTTCTTAGGCCTCTTCATTAGGTGTAAGGTCTTCAGTCAAACGCCTTCCTCTATCGTCTCATAGGATGCGTATATACTTTGATTTTTTCTCATGGAAGCTTGTTTTTTCCTCCATCTCATCGGATGAGCACATAATTGGATTGTTTCCTTATGGAAACTTGTTTTTTCCTTCATCTTATCGGATGCTATATATTCAAATTGTTTCCTTGTGAAAACTTGCTTTTTCTTCCATCTCCTCGGATGAGTATATATTCAAATTGTTTCCACATGGACACTTGTTTTTTTCTCCATCTCCTCGGATGAGTATATATTCAAATTGTTCAAATTATAGTGAATGTCCTTTACAAATAATTCTTTCAACAAAATCATGACACGCTACCACACAAAATACAAGCTCAATAATAAAAAGAATGATTTAAGTTGAAGCTCAACTTCTATATTGCTCTTTGTTCTTCACTTGATCTTGATCTCTTTTCTAATTTATTAGAATATGATGAAAGACTAGAGAGATATATTACATATATATTTTAAAGTGTTAGAGCAAAATGGGAAAGTGTAAATGTTGGACAATGGCCTCTATTTATAGGTAAACAATTGAGACAAAAGTGCATGGGATAGCCATAGGTTGGGGTCGACCGGCTATCGATCGTGGTTCCCGAGGCCACTATTTCTCACAAGTTTTGAACAGTGGGGGTTTAATCAGTCTTGCACTCTAAAGCCATTTCCATTTTTGTTTGTACAAAAAATACTTTTCCAAAAGGTTTATTTGACCCTATACCATCTTTGGAAGACTTATACATCAAAGGTGAGTTTTGCTTTTGTATTTTGTAAAGCGAAGAAGGCACCAACTTTATCATTTATCTTTTCCACATAAAATCATGTTGGGATTTCTCCTCTTATAGATAGATGATGTACCAACTTTATCCATCTTTCAAAATTCAAATTTATTTCTAGAAACTTTTATAAAATATCTTTGGGAAATGATTTAGGTTTTATAAAAATTTTATTTTTATAAATCTTGTTGTAATTTTAGTTTATATATTTTAATCTCTCTAATCCTCACAACATATTCATGTTACAGATTATGCCTTGATCTTGATCACTTGATGATGAGTTGATTCTTGTATAACCACCACTTTGATTTTCATGTTGATTGCGACATTATGGCTTGTTGAACATATAACTTAATAGTTTGTTGTTGTTCATGCATACTTAATAAACTTAAGTGTTTAGAGACATCTATGTGATATATGATCATTTGTTGTTAGCACAAAGTAACACAAGTTAACCATTTTTGTCATTATCAAAACAAGGGAATAATGATTTTCAAAGCATGGTATCCTAACACATGTTATAAACACTTCTCCTTTATTTGGGACAGGGTCCAGCAATAATAATCACATATTAGGCTAAATTCACAAACTAAGGCAAGATTATCACATTTTAAATTGTTTTTTGCAAGTTTAATAATCAACAATCAAGAACCTTCTCCAGTTTTATCTAGATAATAGATAAAGACAAGTTCAACAAATAACAATCAAGTTCAACAAATAACAGTCTACATATTAATATTATACTTGTTTAATTGTTTTAGAGCAGATTATCACATGTTCAATTGTTTTAGCAAGTCTAACAATCAAGAACTTTGTACTCTTTTATCAAGATAACAAATTATTAGATTTAGGCAAGGTCAACAAATAACAATTAATACATTATACATGCTCAATTGTTTTAGTGTCCATTAAAGCAGATTATGCCTTAGATTGAACAACAACTTCAATGAATTGAATTGTTACTTAGATTCCTTTTAGCCTTTCAATTACATTAAAGTGTGTTGTAAATCCACCAAGTACATTACTTCAGTCTTCAAGCAGGGATCAGTCTGAGACTTTGAGGTTTCAAACAGCTCCAACAAGGTAAAATACTTCAAAACTCTATATGTATTATATGTTTTAACAAAATTATATTTTACAAGTGTTTAAGGAAGATGTGAGTTCAAGTTTTCCAAAATCGAGAATTCCAGCTTCAATGAACCAGAACCGGTTGCACACAAAGAAATAGAGATAGAACAAAGATAAAATGTTAGAGTAGAGACCTTTGATGCATCGATTGGATTGGATTTTCGAGGAGTGTCGAATGATTTCAAATGGGTCATTGTGTTCTTCGTCGCCTCAACAGATAATTCTTTGGTCCGCCACTGTTCTTCGTCTCTCTATTCGTTCAAGAACAATGTATTGTTGAACAAACATGTTATCAAAGGTACCATGCTAGTGCGTCTGTTGTGTATAAGCTAGGGCTATAGTTAAAAAGCTAAATTTCTCTAGTGAGTTGGTGGTTACAAACAATTTTCTGTTGACGAGTTAACTCTTAATATAATCATGTGGTGGCTAAAAATTCAACAAAAACATTCGTGGTTAGTTTTCATAACCAACTCGTATATCAATACGAAAAAATAAAACAGATTGAACAAGTAAAAATGTATTATATATTTGCTTATATTAGGAGGAATAAAAAAACAAATTAATAAAAAACAAAAGACCAAATTCAAATCTTTAATTTGTAGACGTCTTTTGACACGTTTGAACCTCACAGGGTTAGTTTTTTAAGCATATAATTGGACTGTTTGTGTAGCTCACATTTCTAGAATCCATATAGAAAATGTCAAATTGATGCATGTATTATTGCTTTTGTTTTTTCAGAATCCCCCGCTTGTGGCGGGGGAGCACTTCCATGATTACTCCATTTTAAAATCAGAGTTTCATAAAAATAATTTAGAGGGTTTTCTTCTTAAAAAAACTAATAATGTAATTAAAATTTGGTTAAAAATTTTACAATTTATTTTTTACTTCTTAAATAAAGGTATATATATATATATATGTAATTAATGAAGTTTTTAAGGGGATATATGTAATTGCTTCTATTTTTTAGTTAATACTTATTATCACTTGTACATGCAACCTAAATGGGACATCTTGGTAGTAAGCGGTGTGTTCACAACCAAAAGATTGAACGTTTAAATCCTATAAAATGTAAGTATGATTTATTTATCTTAAAAATGTAGGTGGTGCTCTAATATATTATTATATCCTATCCCCTTAATTAATAAAAAAATGTTTTAAAGTACCTAATTATTATTATTATTATTATTATTATTATTATTATTATTATTATTATTATTATTATTATTATTATTGTTTTCATTAAAAGTTATATAATAAATCAAGTGTAAGAAAAGAATAAAAGCAAAAGGAGGATGTAAAGAAATGTGATATGGTTATGGGGTATTCTTTTCTCTCTGCAAGGGAGTGGCAGCAGGTGCTGTACTTCTGACATCAACTTCTGTCCAACTCAACAATGCAATCCTATTCTTGTGCAATGCAATGAATTAAGTATGGGGTGTGTATGGTGTATTTTTATTTTTATTTAAATGTATATCACTATATCATCTCTAATATTTATACGAATTGCATAGATGTTAGGCAAGTCGTGTAGGGTGCCTTATACAACCGTATATCATCTATAAGAGTCGTCTAGATGTCAGAGATGGTATATGGATAGAAGGGGTGATGTACGTATAGTAGGCCTCTTTCTAAAAATAAAATAAATTTAAATATATTTTAAAAAGTTTTCAGTTTGAGTAACCAAACTACATGATTATAAACTCTAGATTGATAAATCAAACAAGATTAGTAGATATAAGGGTTGATTTGTTATGAATGAACCACCCCCTATGGAAAACTTGATACCTATCCAAGACTGTAAGATGAAGAAAAGAAAAGTAAGTATCGAGGAGGATGCCAAACTAAGGCATCTTAAACGCACTGACGAACCATCTACAACAAAACCTTAAACGTACTTTTACTATACATGCAAAATAACCATAAAAACTAACAAAAAAAGCTTAATCATCTCTATTTCTCTAGAAAGAAATTTCTTACACCAATTAACTTAACCACTTGCAAAAACAAAAAAAAAAAACGAACACATATAATTATTTTCTGTTCGAGATTCTTAATACTTTATGTTAAAAACACGTGACTTAATTTACTTGTTAACTGCAGAGTCTTCATTATATACAGTGCCTTATAAATATTGACCAAAGCTAATCATTTCACTTTCTTTTCTCTGACATCTATACGAGTTCCGTTCCACGCGCAGCCGCGGCAGAATCTTCTACGCACGTGTCCGGGTGCGTACGGTGGAGTTCCGCCGCCGGCTTTCCACCGTTGTGATCGTCTGCTCATTCCAATCAAAACCATGCCAAGTTTGACATTTTTGGTGTAATGTTTCCGCTACTGCTCGTCTCCTCCGCCGCGTTGCTAAAGTTTCTTAGTCTCATTTTTGGCAAAACCATTTGCCCATGGTTAGCTCTCTCAGTTTCTTCGTGTTTTTAATATTTTGATTTATTTTCCTTTATATTAAAATTATGTCTACCACCGGACCAGTCACCAACACTGTTTCCCCACCCCTTGTCTCCCTCGCTTATGGTATCACTAACGTCCATCAACAGTTTGGGTTTAAACTCAACGTTGATGGTACCCAAACTGTGGCATACCATTTTCCAGGATCTCTGTATTGGTACTAGGGTTCTCAGTCACATTAATGGATACAGTCTTCCAAAATATGACAATGATGAAGACCGGTATCAATTAAATGCAAAATTTAAAAGTTGGTTTTACTATTCTTGTGACCCTGATCTTTTACAAATCATTACCACTGAAAAATACACTTCTCTAACCCTTTGGAACAACATTAGTGAATTCTTTCTTAATAATAAAATATCTCAAATGCTTCAACTTCGAAACACTTTTTGTAAAACTAAAAAAGGGACAATGTCTATCACCTTATTAAAAAAACTAGCTGATACTCTACTTGATGTTGACTCTTCTATTTCTGAAACTGAACTTGTCATGCAAATTCTCCGCCAACTTCCTTCCTCCTATGGTAGCACCAACAAAAAACCTTTTCCCACCTTCTTAGAGGTCGTAATAGCAAAAACCGATACAATGGACGTGGGGCTTCCATGGGGGCCAATGCTACTTATGTTTTTGGTGATTCTTCATTTGTTTCAGGTTATTTAGGTGGGAACTTTCAACAAAGGGGGTCTTCTATGCAATTTGCACCCTCTCAGTTTGCTCCTCAACAAGAACAGGTTCCACACTCACAGTATAATCCGTCACAATATGATGCTTACTTTGCTTCCACTATTATGCCACCTTCTTATGGCACATCACAACTGCCAACGCTATCACAACCAATCGCCCCACAGTTGCCTTCGCTGCTTAGTCCACCGCCTTAAGGTGGTCAGCCTCAGTCGTATCCTAGTGGTCTGTCGGACTCGCCATTCGCATTTGCTCAGCCATCACCTTATGGTGGTCCACCACCTCAGTACACGGATTTAGCATTAGTCTTTTTCTCCATGTCTCTCCAACCACTGCTCAGGATCACAACTACTACATGGACACTCGGGTTAGCAATCACATGCAATTTAACCAAGATAATTTACATTCCCTTATATCTTGTGATAAATCTAAAGGCATAATGGTTGGTAACGGTGCTTTACTTTCGGTCTCGCATATCGGTAACTCGTTCTTTCCAATTTCACATAACAAGTTGGCACTAAATAACATTCTTGTTTATGATCAAATGGTTAAAAATCTCATCTATGTGCGTCGTTTTTTTATTGATAATTTTGTTTCTGTTGAGTTTGTTCCGTTTGGTTTTACTGTGAAGGATCTTAAAACATGTGCCTACCTCCAACGATATGACAACTTGGGATCTCTATCCGGTATTACTATCTCAGTCGTTCACTCCCACTGTCTCCTCTCAGACTTGGCATCAACATCTGGTTTATCCAGGAGAATCTATCTTTATGGTTTTAGTTTCTCACAAGCTCATTCCTTGTTCTAGTAATATGTTATATGTTTGTCATTCTTGTCAATTAGGTAAATATTTTCGTCTTCCTTTTCAAAAGTCTGTTACCAAAACTAGTCGTTTGTTTGAGCTTATACATTCTGATGTATGAAAAAGTCAGGCATCTTAAACGCATTGACAAACCATCTGCAACAAAACCTGAAAATTACTTGTACTATACATCCAAATAACTATTAAAACTAACAAAAAGTGCTTAATCATCTATATTTCTCTAAAAAGAAATTTCTTACACCAACTTAATCATTTTAATTATGCAATGTTGCAAAAACAAAAAAAATGAACATCGTATCATTATTTTATGTCCGAGATTCTTATTATTTTATATTAAAAACATGCGACTTAGTTTACTTATACAGCAGAGGTTTAACTATATACCGTGCCTTATAAATATTGACCAAAGCTAACCATTTCACTTTTTTCTCATTGGGATTAAAATCCGTCACGCACGCGTAGTGTTTGTAAATATGTAGTCAAAAAGATGCACAAGGCGTGCGCATAGACGCACCTAGGTACCTCAGACACACTCAAGGCGCATATCTTCTAAAAACGCAACAAAGACGTGGACCTCTCGTCAGGCATAGCCAACACAAAAACAATTTGCGGTTAACAATTTTTTGTGTGCCTTGCTCTTTTTACTACCTAGGTGTGCATTAAAATATTTTATACTCACTTTCACAACTATATTATCGCAGTTTGAAGGGTTAAACTATAAGAAAGAGATACTCTTATTAATAAAAAATTTGGGCGGTCAAAGGGTAATAGGACTCGATTTAGCAAGGGAACTGGACAAATTAATAGAAATCAGCTGATAGTAAAAACTAGGTTCTATATAGTCAAATATAAAACGTTTTTTTTTAATCTTTCAAGCGAGCTCTATTAGTTTCTCCATAATATAACACAATAACATAGGAATAAGATTGTCTAATAACAATTTATAAAAAAAGATTGTTTTCCTCTTCTAAATAGTGTCACGGTTAATGTTTACACCCGAGTTTTATATCAATCAGAAAAGGCCATTGCTTGATAAAGTACTAGGTTTTATGAACCTATCAGATTTTATATATGAACCGGGCCATACTAATTAAACTTTTAATCACACTCTTTGAAATATAACATGATCGAACTTCTTGGTTATACTAATTATTTAGCAAAATTATATTGACCCATGTATAATAGTGACAGCATGTGGTTCCGTCATGTATATAATTTTATATAAATAGGTGCGTACGTATATTAAAAAAGCCTATGATGGTATTGTGGTTTTATGTATAGTATAGGGCGTGTTCTGTAATTATTGTTTATACCCTATATTATAAATGTTCTATATACTAGTGGTAATACAAAAAGCCCTATTGATTGATTTCCCAGACCCTAACATGGTATCAAGCCAATAAACCCTAACCGCTCCTGCAATCGTTTTTTTTCCTCCTCCGCGGTAAGTCACTGCCTCTCGTTGACCCCACCTTCGGCGCCCATTGGCATCTTACTGCCCCCACCAAACAATTTCCAGCCCCCGGTTAGTGTACTGATGCGTGTTGTTTATAAGTAAATATTAATATAATAATATACTAATATTCAGAGATACTGATTTTACGAGATCAGATTTAAATTTATAAAATGATAATTACTTTAACTTAAAACACACATAATAGGCAAGTGTACATATCGCAGCGTAATATAGTTTACGTAAAAACCAAGTATCGAACCAATGGACACGGTCGAGTTTCAATACTCAACTTTTTTTATCGTTTAGCCGGATTAATTAGTTAGTGAGTTTTTGTGCTTGTGAAGCAAAATAGTAAATGATAGAAAAGTAAATGACGGTAAAGTAAATAGCATAAAAGTAAAAATGTGCGTGAAGTGTGTAACAGAAATGTAACGAACAAAATAGTGAATAGCAGGAAAGTAAATATCTTAGAAATGATCAGGTCACAAAGAGTATTGCTTTGGGCTTCGAATCCGCTTGGTACATGATAATGTTAAGTTGACTAATCCCGTGATTTGACTACTACAAACTTGTAACCCGGGTCACCTCTAGAGACTCGTCATCACGACATTTGATTCACGAATTAAAAATTTTAAATTAAAATAGTAGTCTCTCCCGTTAAGGACAACAGTTACCCTCAACACTTCGAATGGTCATCTCCGGTCTGGTTTGAGACATCGAACGTAAATGCTTTGTATTAAGGTTAAATAGGTGATTATATTTTGTTCACCGAGAGGCGGTGTTACAATGAGACCGAATATAAAGACATACCGTTCCCAACATGAGTTCACCAATTCTTTGTCGCATAATAAGTTCGTATAAAGAAGTACGACCTTAATAATGTTGACCAAGCCTTTGCTTATCAATCTCTGCTTGTATAAAGACGTACAAGTTTCAAAGGAAGTTTGATTAAAAGGGTTTTACGATCTTACGCTTTAAAATCAAGAACACTCACAAATATAAAGACGGATTTAGACAATAATAAAATCCCACCAAATGGTGGTTTTAAAGACGAAAAATTAAAGACATAAACATATCACTTAGATTAATACATCAAACATTAACATGCACCAAACTTCATCTTCACCCAAGCAATACAAGGAGTTTAGCCACGAATGGCTATACTAGCTAGCGTAACGCTGAGTTTTATAGGCTCCCCTATTATGGAATAAGGAGGA
Source organism: Smallanthus sonchifolius (assembly GCA_023525975.1). NCBI lineage: Eukaryota > Viridiplantae > Streptophyta > Magnoliopsida > Asterales > Asteraceae > Smallanthus > Smallanthus sonchifolius. The sequence goes on along the minus strand of CM042025.1, from coordinate 53,724,915 downwards.
AGAGCCCCTCTACTCTCTACTCTCTAATCTAAACTACGAAATAAGCTCTCTCTGGTGTGTTCTTGAGGTATGGATGGGTGTGTGGAATGAAGAACCCAAGACTTCTATTTATAGGCCTCAAAATGAGCAATGCACGGCTGTGCATTGGATTGCACGGGTGTGCAAACACCTCGGGAATCAAACAGGGTACAAAGGACAGTGTACCGGAGCCTTGGGAAGCAAGACTAGCAATGCACGGCCGTGCATGGCATTGCACGACCGTGCAATGCCCTGTCTGCTCCTCAGGCTTGTCTTTTAGCTGACTGTTCACTTATGTTGACCTGGTTTGACTTCTTGGGAGTCAATGCTCGGGTTTGGTCCTCCAAAAGCTTGATTTCTTCATGTTTTAAGCTGGTTTTGCTCTATTTATCTTGGGTCGTCGAATAACCTGCAATTGCAAAATATAAACGCTTTAAGTATCATTTGCAACGTTATTAGTCAATTAGTACCATAATATGAGGATTATTATGCAAGCAAAACATGTATAATTTAGGGCATATCATAATACCCCACACTTAAACTTTGCTTGTCATCAAGCAAACTCATGCATGATCATACCCATAACTAAAAACTTTACAAGGGAAATGAAGCTCCAAGTAGTTGGATACTCCGGGATAACTCTTGAGTTGCTTATTGTATTTTTATGTTTTTCTATGATAGAATCCATGACAAGCCTACTAGAACTTTAATTATGCATAAACTTTCACTCCTCACAATGTTCACTCAACTCTAGGGTTATATATGTATGGATAATGTAAGTTTAAGTGAAACACTCAAGTTCGAATCGAATTATGCAATTGTCATAAGCTTGTATGCAAATCAAGTCTCCACCAACTGACTAAGTAGTATGCATGAATCAAGAGGACTTTAAAAGAGTTGTAATGTGGCTAAATTAAAAATAAAGGGTGAAAATGAAAATCCTTTTGGATTTTTAGGGATTTAAAGGGTTTGAAGCGCTGCAGCTATCGTGAAACACTCAGCTACGACTTCATGGCTTAAAATGGAAAATACTAGCAGGTCCCTTTATAGTACTCAGATAATGAGAGTATAACTAATCTGAGGGCTCGTTTATGGTCAGATTGCCAAGACCAAGATCTTTCATCAATGCCAACTCTTTCCTCACTACGTAGTACACATTACTACCTTTCTGTATGGTTCTTTCGGCTTGTATCCTAACAGCTCCTACTTTGATCAGATGCGTTTAATAATTTTGGGAATAAGTTTGATTCTTGCTACACTTTTCGTCGTGGCTCTAGTTGCCACACTTCACACATTTTCCGTATCTTTTGGCTATTCTTTTGGCCTCATTTTTTGACAACCCGTAGAATGGTGGCAGTTGTTCTTGCTTATGCCACCATTTTCTTACAACACTAGTTGCTTTGAAAATCTTCTCTCGGAGTTCGGATGGTAACTCAGGATTTGCGAAATGAATACAAGAAAGCAAATTGAAATAAAAAGAATGCATATCCAGCCCTTTAAGGTCTAACCGGTAAAAGACCAACTTCTCTCTTTCTTTTTCTTTTCTCCTTTTTCTATTTTTTTCTTTTCTTTTTGTATCAAGACAAATTTTTCAATAATTATTTTTCCTCAATTTCCTTGAAATAATTTTTTTCATAAATTCCTTGCAGATATTTCAGTTGTTTCTTCCTAATACATGCACCTTTTGTATATTCCAATTCTTTGAGTAAAACGGATTATTTTCAAAGTTGCCTCAATGGTAATAAACTTGAAATAACGACATAGGATATTTTTTTCCATTTCGAAGACAGTTAGCCAATAACCGATGTTTATAAAAATCTAGTTGGTTGATAAATGTGGGTAGTAGAAAAGAAAAGACTAAGTCTCAAAGGGCTATCTATGCGGATTATATTTTTGGGATTTTTGGGTTTAAGGATAATATATAGGGGTAAGAAAGTCCTAGGTGCCTCAGTCACTTTCATACTTCTATTAGTTCATGGTCTTGATATGTATAAGTCACACAAGTTATAATTATACATAAAATCCAATCGAAAAACACTCAATATAACAAACGAAAGAGCATGCGAAAAATAATGATAATAATGCTCATGAAAAAGGCTCAGATTATTCTCACATGGAAATGGATGGAATAGGGTATAGTGATTTGTTATGCATAATATCCATTTGTTTCTACTTGCCATATATTCATTTAATTTAATTAGGTGCGAACTCAAAGAGGTTTAGATTTTAGTGTTTAAAATGTTTGAAAATTTTTCGGGTTTTACAAAAGGTAGGGTTTTGTAATGTTTTAGTCAAATGCGTAGAAAATCACGACTTGAAATTTTACTGCTTTGAGGTTACAAGTAGTCCTGAATCTCTAATTCCCCACCCACACTTAAAACAGTGCGTTGCCCTCAATATACAAATGCATGTAATGGAATGCTAGCAGAAATTTAAATGCATGAAGTTTTAAAGGAAAAGAAACTGGTACTCCCCGGTCAATTTGGTGTATAACCTAAGGCCAAAACTTATTGCCGTTGTTAGGTTGTGCCTATCAGCTGCTTGTCAACACGTTGCTTCAAATACTTCATCGAATTTCAAAGAAATTTAATGTCGTTTTCGATTCCTCGGGTTGTAGAGATGGAGTGTGATTCCTCAAAGAAGTAGAGAGACTATCTGGTGATGCTATTCTACCTGACATATAAAGGAAAACATAAAAGCTGACAAGAAAAATAAAAGGTAGTAGTTAAGCTACTAAGGTCCTAGTATCGAGAAGGCATACCTGGAGGCTGAAGTAATAGAAACTTAAACTTGGAAAACCAAACATGAGGTCCATGCTTTCTGTCGTACGCATAAACTTCTCAATTTATTCATGATCATCGGGTTGCCTCCCGGGAGAGCCATGTTTATTTAAGGGTCGTTGGCTTGACCCGTACGTGGTTTATCAGTCTTTCTTCAGGTGGAAGCCATCGAGTTCCACCGTATCTCCTGTTCCTTCATTCAAGTCCTTTAGTTTTGGTAGCTTATCAAAGTATTCATCGATCCAGTTAGTGTTGTCAAAGTCCTTGCCAATATCAGTTTCTTTCCATTGTTGAATTCTTTGGCTTTCTTCAGCTGGTAGTCCAGATTAGTATCGATGAATTGTGCAATTTCAAAAGGATCATTGGACATGCATTCATTTCCTCCTATGTTGTAGGTTGTTGATTGTTTTCCAACATAAAGTGTCAAAATTCATTTATTCAATAACGGCTCGGACAGTAGCTAAAAATGGACGACCCAAAATCAAAGGTACGGAATAGTCGGGTCCCATTTCTAAAACCATGAAGTCGACAGGGAAGACACACTTGCCGACTTTCACTAGTAAGTTCTCAATGACTCCAATAGGTGATTTGACTGATCCATCCGCGAGTTCGATAGTTGCATTGACAGGTCATGGATTTCCAATTTTTAGCCTTTTAAACATGACATATGGCATTACATTCACACTTGCTCCTAGATCAGCGAGCGCAAAGGTTATCAGAAGTGGTCCAATAGAACATGGTAGAGAGAATTTTCTAGGATCTGAAAGTATCTTCGGAAGACATCTCTCAATAAGAGCGACACAATGGTTGGTTCTCTTTACCGCCTCTTCCATGTTTCTCTTATTTGTAAGGAAATCCTTCAAGAAACATCCATACTTAGGCATTTTTTGTATAATATCCAGGAAAGGAAGATTAATATGGATCTGGCTTAATAGCTCGATGAATTTCTCATATTGTTCGCCAGTCTTCTGCTTCACTAACTTTCCTGGGTATGGTATGTGAGAATGGAATGCTCTTTTTGTTGGAACTTTTGGAGGGGTATCCACTGGAGCAGGAGGTGAGATCACATTTGATTGTGATCCTTGAGTAGTTGTTTCTGCGATGTGCGGACGAAGTGGTACTCCGGTGAATATTTCTTACCTTGGTGACTGAACTTCTTCTTCTGGCATTGGTGGTTCTGGATAGACCTTGTTATTTCTAATAGTGATAGCACTTACGTTTGCTTTTGGATTGGTTTCAGTATTGCTCGGGAGACATCCTGGTTGTCTTTCAGACAGAAGTTTTGCAATTTTGTCCTGATTGCATCTCAATGGATTGAAGAGTTGCTTTCTGTGTCCTAAACTCAGCTTCGTGAAGACGAAAATTCTTCTCATATTGTTTGTGATGGGAATCCGCTAGAAGGGCTTGACTTTCAATTGTAGAAATTAACTTATTTACCGCGTCCTCCAAGCTTAACCCATTACTTGGCTTGTTAGTTCCTTGAAATTGTTGACGAGGCTGATAGTTTTGAGATTATATTTGTTGAAACTGTTGTTGTTGTCTGAAGCCAGATTGTCCCTGGTTGTTGTTATCCTTCCGGTTGAAGTTTGGATGGTTCCTCCATCCAGGATTATAAGTATTACTATAGGGGTTGTTTTGTAGGCTATTTGTCCCAATAAAGTCAACATGCTCAGCATTAGTAGTGATACTTTTTTACTTCTTCAGTAGCCTCAGTTGTTGCCTTGCCCTTGCTAAGCTGATTGAGTCCAACGGTGAGGGCGTCTACTTGAGCAGAAAGTGAAGTGACAGTATCGACAGAATGAATTCCTTGCCTAGCTCTCCTGTTACTCCTTGGATTGTACCATTGATAGTTGTTCATAGCTATTTCCTCAATTAGGTTGTAAGCTTCTTGTGGCCTTTTGTTTCCAAAAATACCACCTGATGTAGTGTCGAGTGTCTAACGAGCTTGATTATGCACCCCATTGTAGAATGATGATACTTGTAACCAAACTTCAAGCCCGTGATGTGGACATTTCCTTAACATGTCCTTAAAACATTCCCATGCCTCATATAGTGATTCACCATCTTCCTCGTTGCATAATAAGTGGTAATATCATTTCTCAGTTTTGCAGTTTTTGCTGGCGGGGAGTATTTTGACAGGAATTTCTGAGCTAGATCGTCCCATGTAGTGATCGACCCGGTAGGAAGAGAGTTTACCCATGCCTTAGCTCGTTCCCTTAAGGAAAAAGGAAACATTCAGAGGCGAATTGTGTCATTCGAAACTCCGTTCAGTTTGAAAGTGTCATAAATTTTGAGGAAATTTGCAATGTGGGCATGTGGATCTTCATCGGGTAATCCATGGAAAGTGCATGACGACTGGATCATGTGGATAACATCAGATTTAATCTCAAGGTTGTTAGCGTCAACCATTGGCCTTGTGATACTAGACCCCAAAGCCTCTAGTGACAGTCTTGCGAAATCGGAAATAGTGCGGTTTCTACGGCCATTCTTTTAGTACGGTTTTCTCGTATTCGACGGTGAAAAAATCTTTCAGGCTCTACTAAAGGTTGATATAAACCAGTGGTGGAGCTATGGATCATACACTACCTGCAACAAAATGTAAGAGAAAAACAAATGGAAAATGATAAGACTAATCCGTTAACTTGAACTTTTCTTGAAATCACTGTGTCCCCAGCAACGGCACCAAAAACTTGATGCGTGTTGTTTATAAGTAAATATTAATATAATAATATTCAGAGATATTGATTTAACGAGACCAGGTTTTAAATTTATAAAATGATAATTAATTTAACTTAAAACACACACAATAGGCAAGTGTACCTATCGCAGCGTAATATAGTTTAGGTAAGAACCAAGTATCGAACCAATGGACACGGTCGAGTTTTAATACTCAACTTTTGTTATCGTTTAGCCGGATTAAATAGTGAGTGGTTTTGTGTGCTTGTGAAGCAAAATAGTAAATGACAGAAAAGTAAACGACAGTAAAGTAAATAGCATAAAAGTAAAAATGTGCGTGAAATGTGTAACAGAAATGTAATGAACAGAATCGTAAATAGCAGGAAAGTAAATATCTTGGAAATGATCAGGTCACGAAGAGTATTACTTTGGGCTTCGAATCCGCTTTGTACATGATAATGTTAAGTTGACTAATCCAGTGATATGACTACTACAAACTTATGACCCGGGTCACCGCTAGAGCCTCGTCCTCACGACATTTGATTCACGAATTAAAATCTTTAAATTAAAATAGTAGTGCCTCCCGTTAAGGACAACAGTTACCCTCAACCCTTCGAATGGTCATCTCCGGGCTGGTTTGAGACAGCGAATGTAAATGCTTTGTATTAAGGTTAAATAGGTGATTATATTTTGTTCACCGGGAGGCGGTGTTACAATGGGACCGAGCATAAAGACATACCGTTTCCAACATGAGTTCACCAATTCTTGGTCGCATAATAAGTTTGTATAAAGACGTACGACCTTAATTATGTTGACCAAGCCTGGCTTATCAATCTCTGCTTGTATAAAGACGTACAAGTTTCAAAGGAAGTTTGATTAAAAAGGTTTTACGATCTTACGCTTTAAAATCAAGAACACTCACAAATATAAAGACGGATTTAGACAATAATAAAAGCCCACCAAATGTTGGTTTTAAGGACGAATGAATAAAGACATAAACATATCATTTAGATTAATACGTCAAACATAACATGCACCAAACTTCATCTTCACCCAAGCAATACAAGTAGTTTAGCCACGAATGGCCATACTAGCTATCGTAACGCTGAGCTTCGTAGGCTCCCCTATTGTGGAACAATGAAGAAGAGCCCCTCTACTCTCTACTCTAAACTACGAAATAAGCTCTCTCTGGTGTGTTCTTGAGGTATGGATGGATGTGTGGAATGAAGAACCCAAGCCTTCTATTGTAAGGCGTGCATTGGATTGTAAGGGCGTGCAAACACCTCAGGAATCAAACAGGGTACAAAGGACAGTGTACCGGAGCCTTGGGAAGAAAGACTTGCAATGCCATGTCTGCTCCCCAGGCTTGTCTTTTAGCTGCTTTTGACTTATGTTGACCTAGTTTGATTTCTTGGGGGTTAATGCTCGGGTTTGGTCCTCCAAAAGCTTGATTTCTTCATGTTTTTAGCTGGTTTTTGCTCTGTTTATCTTGGGGCACCGAATAACCTGCAATTGTAAAATATAAACGCTTTAAGTATCATTTGCAAGGTTATTAGTCAATTAGTACCATAATATAGGGATTATTATGCATGCAAAAATTGTAGAATTTAGGGCATATCAGGTACCAACCAAATTTCGTCGCCAACCACTGTCCACGCGCCGCTTACAGCCTCCGTGCGTCGCCGATGCAAAATATTCTGCGCACGCGTATGGGAGCGACCGGTGGAGTTCCGTTGTCGGCTTTCCACCATTGTAATCGTCTGCTCATTTTGATTCAAATTGTGCCAAGTTTGACCTTTTTGGTGTACTAATTCCACTACTGCTCGTCTCCTACGCCGTCGTTGCTAAGGTTTGTGAATCTCATTTTTGGCAACACCCTTTTTCCCACGGTTAGCTCTCTCCAGGTCTTTTTTAATATTTTGATTTCTTTTCCTTTATATTAAAATTATGTCTACCACCGGACCCATCACGAGCACCGTTTCCCCACCCCTTTGTCTCCCTCGCGTATTGTATCACTAACGTCCATCAACAGTTTAGGTTTAAACTCAACATTGATGCTACCTGCTACAAACTGTGGGGTACCACTTTCCAGGATATCTGTATTGGTGATAGGGTTCTCAGTCACATTAATGAAGCTAGTCTTCCAAAAGATGACGATGATGAAGACCGGTATTCATTAGATGCAAAAATTAAAATTTGGTTTTACAATACTTATGTCCCTGATCTTTTGCAAATCATTACCACTGAAAAAATGCACTTCTCAAACCCTTTGGAACAAAATTAGTTAATTCTTTCTTAATAATAAAATGTCCCGTATGCTTCAACTTCAAGACACTTTTCATAACACTACCAAAAGGACAATGTCTAGCTGTCACCTTATTTTTTCATCACTTCAAAAAACTAGCAAATAGTCTACTTGATGTTGACTCTCCTATTTCTGAAACTGAACTTGTCATGCAAATTCTCCACCAACTTCCCTCTTCCTATGGTAGCATCGCTGATGTCATCACCAACATAACACATTTTCCCATCTTTTATAGGCCAAAAACATGCTTCTCCTTCATGAGTCCCGTGAAGGCATTGAAACACCCATTGAATCCATCCCAAACTCCCGCACAACCCGTTACACCAACGAGGTAGCTCATAACGTTACTGGTAAAGGGGAAAGGTCGGAATAGCAAAAACCGATACAATGGACGTGAGGCTTCTAGGGGCAATGCTACTAGTGTTTATGGTGATTCTTCATTTGTTTCGGGTTATTAAGGTGGGAACTCTCGATAAAGGGGTTCCTCTATCCAAACTTGCACCCTCTCAGATTCCTCCTCAACAACAACAGGTTCCACACTCACAGTAGCATCCATCACAATATGGTGCTCACTTTGGTTCCACTGCTATGCCAACTTTCTATGGCGCACCACAACTGCCACCGCCATCACAGCCAATCTCCCCACATTGCCTTTGTTGTTTGGTTCACCGCCTCAAGGTGGTCAGCCGTATCCTGGGGTCTGCCGGCCTCGCCATTCGCAGAGTTCGGCTCTGCTCAGCCATCACCTTATGGTGATCCACTACCTCAGTACACAGATTTAGCATCAGTCTTTAGCTCTATGTCTCTCCAGCCACCTACTCAATATCACAACTACTACATGAACAATGGTACTAGAAATCACATGCAATTTAACTGAGGTAGTTTACATTCCCTTATATCTTGTGACAAATCTAAAGGAATAATGGTCGGTAATTGTGCTTTACTTCCGGTCTCGTATATCGGTAACTCGTTCTTTCCATGTTCACAAAATAAGTTGGCACTATATAACATTCTTGTTTCTTATCAAATCGACATTTAGGCTATGGCTCACCAGCCACAATACCGTCGGATCATAATTTAACCCGTGGGTCACGTGAACCCTGAGTAACCGTCGTTACCCGAGTCCCAGTTATACAACATCGAATCCATTGACAGGTCACTAAGGCACCGCCCCTGTTATGCTTATGGCCCTATGGATCTTGCACCCATAAACCCTCATAAAGTTGGTTATTGGATCAGTCACGTGGACTAGACCACTACCTCCAAGGCGTCTTATCCGTCAATTCTTTCCTTAGCAGATTAGACATGTAATGACTTTTTTAAAACATTTGCCCTTTTCTTTTCATAAAACGTTCCATTCATTCGTCATTTTATAAACATTTCATTCTAGTATGCATATCACCCAAGAAACAAGTAAATAGGGATTCTTGACTCACCTGATCTTCTGTAAGTAAACTGTTTTAGATGTATAGTTAGTGCTAACGTGCTAACCGATCTGCATATAAGTCAACACATGAATTCTATCATTTAAACTAGTGTCGCCGAGAAATGATCAGCGCTAGGCTAGTGTTGCTGGCACATGATCAGTGTCGCCAGAACTTGCATTCAGGACTTAGTGTCGTGGAACTTAGTGTCGCCCACCCTAGTCTTGCCACTTGTCATTAGCGACACTCCTAGTGTCGCCAGGCATTGACATGTGTCATAATCATTGGAAACCTTTGGCACTACGCCACTCCCCAACCATCTTCCCTAGCTAATGTCGCCACATGAAGGTGGTGACATGAATAGTGTCGCTTGATGAACATCATCTTCAAACAGCCCGGTTTTCATCCTAAGTTAGCAACCTTTTACGTCCAAAACGTTTGTTTAACTTCCATGAAGCCAAATCTAGGATTTTTTTGTCATTAACATGTAAAACCCATGTTTTAAGATCAAAACCCTAGTTTTACCCCAAAAACCATTTAAACTAAAAATAGAGGTTTTATGTTGGATTCTTACCCTAAAAACATTGTTTCTTCGTGGATTCTTCTTCACAAATACTAGAGAGGTGATTTTGAGCCAACTTTGAAGATGAAAAGCTTGGTTCTTGAACTTTCTCTCTCTACAAATGCTCTCTCTCTCTCTAGACGAATTAGTGTATGTATGGTTATGGTGGATGGTTATGGCAATCCTTAGGGTTTAAAACCCCACTCCAGTTCACCTAATGGGGCCAAGCCCATCTTTCTTTTCTTTTCCTTCATTCATTCCTTTGGCCCAACCTTCGACCTAGGTATAAGTGTCGAGATTTTATGTATACTACACACTTTTAACTCGTTTAATTTTCTAATAATTTCGTTTTACTTTAATAACTTTCGTTTGTTAACCTTTTTTAAAAAGTAGAGCAGGCGAATGTTTTTTTTTTGTCGACGTTCCGACATAAGTTTTTTTTTTAAATGGAGTTATATTCAGAATCGCCTTTTTTGTATTGTGACCTATAGCAACTGTTACGCTTTTAGCCCGTTTAATTTTGTCATAATTCCGTTTTCCTTTAATAACTTTCGTTCGTTAACTTATTTTAAAAATGGAGCGGTGATATAATGCTAAATATACCCCGTTAATATGTTAGTTTTGTATATGTTTTAAGCGTTTAAGCTTGTACTTGGTAGTATTGTGTGTTACAGGTTTTATGTGCTAAATGAGCGGGAAACAAGAGTGAATCAAGAGGATACAAACACGGGAGAATCAGAAGAAGCAAGAGAAGAAAATCTAGAAATTGTGTTCTTCACGCCACACGAAGAGTTTGGGAAGGAGCTTCGCGACACACGAATATCGGGAACCAAAAACTTACCCGCGCGACTATTTTGTCCTTCGCGCCACGCGAAGGACTTGCTTGGTTCGGTTCGCGACATGCGAAAAGAGGAGTTACAGGAAAAGTTAACCTAGTTTGTGTTATAAGCAATGTGGGATCCTAATTCGATTTTCATTCTCCATTCAGCCGTCCCAGAGCTCCTTTGAGGATATTTTCAGAATACGTTGGCCAATTGTTCACTAGTTTTGATGTTTGTAAGTTCAAGAACAATTACTTTGATGTTTGTGATAACCATGAGCGGCTAATTCACCTATAATTGCTTTCGGGTGGATAGTTCGTCTAAGTAATACATTAGTTTTAGGTTTTGCTACTGTTTGATTTGTGTTCTTGAGTGACAGTTTTGAATACACGTACTTTTAATTGAATTAAAATGTTTGCGTGTGTTGAGGTTGTCTGAATTGCCATTTGTTTACGGTTTTCTTGCATCGTTAACTATTTGGTTAATTTGTATCTCCTTCCACTTGTGAATTTGTAGTTGGGCGGACGAACGAGTTTTAAAAGATTGTCCCACATCTATCACTTTAATTAAAATGTAAATGTCACGTTTAGTGGAATCACACTAGTAAACCTAAATCTTTTGTTAATTTGTTGAACTTGAATCCCCTTGAAGTGATTACCTTTTCTCCAATTGTTTTACAATCAATTAAAGTTTGCTTTTCCTAGTTAAAAGTTTTCTAATTAATCAAGTTTCAGTTTTTAGTAGTATCAATTAAGTGAATTTACTAATAGTATTCTCCACGAATTCCCTGTGGATTCGACAACCCTTCTTTGCTATACTATAGTTTAAAGTAGCTAATAACCTGGTTTTAATTATATTTTTGATTGACCATTGACACGCGATCAAAATGACGCCGTTGCTGGGGAATTTGTGTGCAAAGTGCTATTTTTAATTTCTTTTGTTTAGTGCGGTACTACTAATCGTGTGTTTACTTATGCAGTTTACAGGTTTACGCATACGTGGCGTTCTGGAAAAACATCACCACTACTCTTTGATCCAGAAATAGAAAACACAGCAAAAGCCAACAGAAAGCTCAAAGGAACAATAAAAACCATACTTTAGAAACTTGACAGTCCAACCATAAGGATGTCGCAAGGAAACCCAGCCAATCAAGATCCCAATAAAGGTGGGGTACCGATCCCACCAATTCCACCCCTTCCAGATCTCCTATTCCCAAATCAACAAAACCAAGGTCTGAGACTACAACAACCACCCCCTCAACAACCACCACAAAACCAACAGCCTCCTCCACCACCACCACCACTATTTCATAATCGTACATATCAACCCCAAAACAGCCTTCCAGACTATTTCGACTAGAATGATGATGAGCTATTGTCATCGGGACGCAGTCATCACCCGCAGCATGGTTCTCAACTCCGACTATGATGATGATGAGCTATGACCTGAATCATCAGGAGGCATTCCCTCCCAGAAATCAGAGGTTTGATGGAATTGATGGTTGGGTGCAGCCACCACCACGGGCAGAATATGGATACCAACATAGAAACAACTGTCAAGGTAATCTAGGCAACATGGATGGAGAAAATCGATATAGGAAACCACAGGGAAACCGTCAGAATATTAGAGATGAACAGCCGAGAAACAGAAACCCATCAAGACAAGATCAAAGGGTGAATAGTCATTTCCGCCCTACTCTAGCTTTGAATGCTTCTCCCGTTATACTACTAGTTCGCAGGGGGAAAGCATTTGAGATCCGACCAGGATATCTAGGGATTCTCCCACACTTTCTCGGGAGAGCTACTAAGGAACCCTACACACATTTATCTAAGTATGAGGCCGCATGTGGGACCATCAGTGGTCAAGGGTTCACAACAGATGAGGTGAAACTGGTGCTATTCCAATTTTCACATAAAGATCGGGCGAAGCAATGGTTTCTTTCTCTACCATATGCTAGCATTGCCACCTGGGCAGAGTTACAACGTCAGTTCTTGGATGAATACTTCCCGCCACATAAGACCAATGAAGCCCGGGCAGCAATAAGGGATTTTTGGCAACAATCTAGGGAGCCTTTCTATGAGGCATTCAAGAGATTTAAGGAGTTATTGAGAAACTATCCACACCACAGTATTGAGAAGTGGGAGCTTATTCAAGCACTTTATGATGGTCTGTTGCCCGAAGATGTGAGAAATGTGAATTCAACAAGTAATGGGTCATTCTTCTCCAATCAAGAAGATGATGACTGGGTCATTTTAGAGAGAATGTGTGTGACATCCAAAAGGCAGGCTCATGCAAGTAGGAGGACAAAGACGGGTGCATCTGCAAAATCAGTAGATTATGAAACACATAAGCGGTTAGATGCCACGGAAATTCAAATGGCACGTCATGGTAGATCGAGAGGTAAAGAGGTAGCGAGTGTGTCACAAACATATTCGGTGTGTGACAGATGTGATGAGTTGGGCCATACTTTGGAAAACTGCCTGAGGGAGCAAGGAAAGGCGGAAGAACAGAATCAGATTGGTGGGGAGAGAAAGCAGCAGGACATGAATGCAACACATTACCATCTAAGACTAAAAAATCATCCAAATCCCTGGTATGGTAATGCATCTAATCAACTTAATCCTAACTTTTAGGGTTCAGATGTGAAGGGTGGAAATCAACAGCAATACCAGAACCGCCAACAAGGCTATAATCAGGGTGGTTATCAAAGGAATCAAGGTAATCAGGGATACCAACAAGGAGGTTAGCAGCAGAGAAACTATCAACAGAATCAATTCCAACAGTTCCAACAATAGGGAAACCAACAAAACAGATCTTCATCCGGTAACGACTCACAATTTGGAGTTATCATGGAATATCTTAAAAGGATTGAGCAATATAGAGAAATCCAAATCAAGACCGATGAATCCTTTGAGAGACAACTGGGACAATTAGTTGAGAAGATAGCTGAAGTGGCAGGACGACCACAAGTACAATTACCAAGTGACACAAAGTTAAACCCTCAACATCAAAGAGCTAGCTCCCCAGGTTCAAGGAATTCTCATGTTGCCAAGGTAAGTACCCTCGGAAGTGGTAAGGTTTATAATAACAATGTTACCTCAGCATCACCGGATGTTGAGGGGTGTGGATGGTGAGAGTGACAGTGATTCGGAACCTGTTTTTATTAAACCGGTTAAGAAAGTAACATTTTCATATCAAACAAATTCTAAGCCGAACACAGCTGTCACTCAAGGTGTGAGGGTGGAGAATAATACCATCCCTTATCCTTCTGCTTTAATTGAACCATCTTAGAAATTTTTTTTGAATAAAAGAGGCCCAAAACAAGATGAGTTATAGGACATGTTTAAACAAGTAAAAATCAATCTGCCTCTTTTAGATGCTATTAGGCAAGTACTTGCATATGCTAAGTACTTGAAAGATCTTTACACCCAGAAACGGCACATAAAAATGCCTAAAAAATTTGATCTAATCGACAATGTGAGTGCCGTTTTGTCGGGTGCATTGCCACCTAAGCTCCAAGATCAAGGGGTACCTTTAATTTCGATGCAAATTGGTGAATTAAATATCAATAAGGTTCTTCTTGATCTTGTAGCAAACGTTAGTTTCCTTTCGGGAAGTTTGTATGACCAATACGATTTTGGTCCTCTACAAAAGGCCGACACCACCGTGGTGTTGGCAGACCTAACTCTTAAACTTCCCAGGGGATATTGACTAATGTTATTGTCAAGGTGGAAGATTTCTATTACCCTGTCGAGTTTTTAGTTCTTGATTATGCAGCTCCTTCTAGTGACAAGCATCCCAATGTGATATTGGGGAGACCCTTTCTGAGAATAGCTCAATGCGTGATCAATTGTATGACGGGAACTGTTGACATGGCGTTTGGTAATAGGAAGTTAAGGTTGAATATATTTTCTCGTGCATTTAATGCTCTAATCAGTGATGAATGCTTCATGGCAGACGTTGTTGATAGGTGTAATCCTCATGAAAATGAGGGTGAAACCATGGAGCCGTGTGTTGTTTATGACATGAAAGAGGCGAAATATGAGCATGAGATGAAGGAAGCGAAGACACAGGGAGAAGTATATGCACTAAGGGAGACGATGCCAAATTGGACACTCCAAGTAGAGAGTTTACCGGAGCACATTGATACTCACTTAAAACCATCCTTGGAATCACCGCCTAAATTAGAATTGAAAGAGTTGCCTAAGCATTTAAAATATGCATTTTGTAGGTGACAATGACACTCTTCCTGTTATTATTGTTGCAGGTTTGACTGAAGAGCAGGAGCAGGCACTGATGGAGGTATTGGTTGCCCATCGGGCAGTAATCGGGTGGATAATTGTAGATCTGAAGTGTATAAGCCCAGCTATAGTCATGCACAAAATTGTCACAGAAGAAAGAGCAGAACCAGCTCGGGATGCTCAGAGGAGATTGAATCCCATTATAAGAGAAGTGGTGAAAAAAGAAGTGCTGAAGTGGTTGGATGCGGGTATCATCTACCCCATCTCTGTCAGTAGTTGGGTGAGCCCAACCCAGACAGTGCCAAAGAACGCAGGTATACAGGTAATTAAGGGAGAGAATGGTGAGGAGATTGCCACTCGAACGGTAACCGGGTGGCGAATTTGCATAGATTACAGGAAATTAAATGTTGCCACATCAAAGGATCATTTCCCTCTCCCTTTCATTGATCAAATAGTGGAAAAACTCACAGGTCAGAAATTTTATGGCTTTTTAGATGGGTACTCCGGGTATAACCAAATAGCCATACATCCAGAGGATCAACAAAACGTTTACATGTCCATATGGCACCTTCGCGTTTAGGTGAATGTCATTTGGATTATGTAACGCCCCCGCCACCTACCAAAGGTGTATGTTGAGTATTTTTTCTGATGTGGTGAGAGAGTGTATGGAGATCTTCATGGATGATTTTTCAATATTTGTACAACTTTCGAAACCAGTTTAACTCAATTGACTAAAGTGCTTAAAAGATGTTTTGAAACTAAGTAAGTACTTAGTTAGGAGAAAAGCCACTTCATGGTTCAGGAGGGGGTTATGTTGGGACACGTTATTTCCAGTAAGGGTATTGAGGTTGACCATGTAAAAATCCGGGTAATTTCTACTCTACCTCCACTAAATAGTGTCAAGGGCGTACGTTCCTTCTTAGGACACGCCGGTTTTTATAGAAGGTTTATCAAAGTGTACGTTCCTTCAGTGTCATAACCAAACCGATGTGTAACCTTTTTCTTAAAGATGTCCTTTTGTTTTCGACAAAGAATGCTTAAAATCTTTTGAACTGATAAAACAAAAATTGGTGGAGGCCCGTATTTTAAAATCACCGGATTGGTCATTATCGTTTGAAATAATGTGTGATGCTAGTGATTATGTCGTGGGGGCAGTGTTGGGTCAACGAGTGGATAAGAAATCCGTGGTGATATACTACACAAGTAAGACACTTTCTGATGCTCAGTTAAACTACACCACGACTGGGAAATAGCTACTCGCGGTGGTGTATGCTTTGGATAAATTTAGGGCATATATTTGGGGAAGTAAGGTTATTGTTTACTCTGATCATAGTGTAGTCAAGTACCTCATGGCAAAGAAGGATGCAAAACCACGACTGATTAGGTGGATTTTGTTGTTACAAGAATTTAACTTGGAAATTCGCGATAAGAAGAGATGTGAGAATGTGGTGGCTGACCATTTGTCACGCATTGTTTAGGAAGAGGAGAAGTTGTGTGATGACATAAATGAAACATTTTCGGATAAACAACTCTTATCTGTTTTGAATGAACCTTGGTTTGCTAATTTTGCAAATTATTTGGTTGCAGGTACTGTCCATGAATTTTGGTCAAAGAAGAAATGACAACAATTTGCTGCTCAAGCAAAGTAATACATCCGAGAGGACCCAGATCTTTTTAAAGTGGGGGCAGATCAGATCATAAGGCGATGTGTTCCTGATTCAGAAATTCAAGCAGTTTTGAGCCTTGTTCATGCATCTGCATGCGGGGGCCACTTTAGTGGACAGAAAAAGGGGCAAAAAGTTTTAGCATGTGGCCTATATTGGCCGTCAATTTTCAAGGATGCCTTCGAGTTCGCTAAGAATTGTCTAAACTGTCAAAAGATGGGCAGCATTTAAAAGAGGAATGAGATGCCCATGGAACCAATCCTGGTGGTAGACATATTTGATGTTTGGGGGATTGACTTCATGTGACCATTCCCAAATTCTTGTGGAAATTTATACATTTTGGTGGCGACTAATTATGTTTCCAAATGGGTTGAAGCAATCAACCAATTATCACAGTGTCGTTTGTAAGTTTGTCCAATCTAATATTTTCTCAAGATTTGGAATCCCTCGCGTGATCATAAATGATGGGGGATCTCACTTCAAAAACTTTCATTTTGGCAAACGATACGGTATAGACCATCGAATTGCCACACCGTACCACTCTCAAACTAGTGGGCAAGTCGAGGTATACAATAGGCAAATTAAAGAAATTTTATAGAAAACTGTGCAGGCCGACCGCAAGGATTGGTCAACCAAATTAAATGATGCCTTGTAGGCGTACCACACTGCCTATAAAATGCCTATTGGTACCATGCCATATCGGTTGGTCTATGGTAAAGGATATCATCTACCTGTGGAATTAGCTCACCGTGCATTATGGGCGACTAAAACTGTCAATTTGGATTATGACAATGCAGGTAAAAAGAGGAAGCTCAAATTGTGTGAGCTTGAAGAGTTGAGAGATGAAGCTTATGAGAAAGCAGTAGCGTAAAAAGCAAAGACAAAAGTAGTGCATGATGCTAAGCGTTTGGCTATACAACACCAGGATAAAACTCTTTCCTGGAAAGCTGAAGAGTAAGTGGATGGGTCCATACTTAGTCACTCGAGTCGAACAATATGGTGATGTGGAGATTGAAGACTTCGAGGACCATCTAAGACAAGTAGTGAATGGTCACCGGCTGAAACCAAACTTAGAGTTAACCTACATTAACGGACTGGCAGAACAGTTTGAAAGCTTTCTCTTAAGCACTTTGGAAGAGGATGAGAGGTGAGGAAATTCAGGTACCACGTCTGGCTGAAGATGTTAAACTTAGCGCTCTTGGGAGGCAGCCTAAGTAATGTTCGTTTTATTTTGGTTTTAGTTAAATGGACGTTGTGGGTGTGTTCCCTACAAAACCCTCACGAGACTTCACTCGTCTTCTCGGTCTACCGAAGGGTTTAAAAGGCTTGTTACATACGCTAAATGCAATTGTGATTCCTACGAAAGTAAGTTAGGTCTTTATTTCTTAGTTTCTTTGTTTTGTGTGAAACTGGCCAAGTGTGGTGACGTTTTTGCGGAAATCACAGCTCGTGTTAGTGCAATTGAGGACAATGCACAATTCCCTAGGGGTAGGGTACCGTTTGTAGAGATGTGTATTTTTTCGGTGTTTTTGGTGTGTTTTTATGGTTGTCGAAGTTTTTTCAGGGATTCGTGACCATATTGGCAAGGAAAATCATCAAGAACGACGTTCCAGGTATGTATGCACATGATTTGGTAGTTGGAACAGGTTTTTGGAGGAGTTGGGAAAAGAAGGATTTGGAACCAAAAAATTTTCTACGTATAAAAATCGTCGTAACTTTCTACAAAAACCAGGTCTTCACGCCACTCGAAGTGTCACACCCCGCCTCAGGCACCCCTAGACGTGTGCGACATTGATTGATACCAGCTTTGATTTCAGAGTTTTTATAAAACACAGCGAAAGTCTTATTACAAGGATCGTTTCAATATTTGTATCAACCTCGAGGGTTGTATTTATAAATATCAAGTCCCAGTTGGAAAACAAAAGTCCTTGTATTTATTTCATAAACATAGGGATTTAAATACCCTTTTTGATTACAAAACAAGTTTGAAATCAAATACATCTCTTGTCTCCTTTGGACAAGTTTTAAGCCACGGGAAATGATACTATCTAAGGTTGATCAATTCCATGGTCCTATCTCCTCTTTCATCTTTTAGGATTTCCTATGCACGAGGCCTGAGAAACCAACGTGCAAGTTATCATTTCTTAATATTCATTCCTGGGTCAGATCTTATGTCTCCCCGTATCCCCTTTTTTTTCCTTTTCATTTTATTCGTTGCCTGAAAACATTTTGAAAATGAAACGTCAGCGCGAACGCTGGTGAATACAATTATCTTGACTGTAAATCATTTGGCATAAACAAGTATTAATTTCATAATTACAACTTTTTGTCCAATCTACACACTCAGCAGGCCCATGTCCTGCCTGTATGCACCACTGTATACACTAGCATCATGCCTTATAACAACGGACAGGTCCACGCCACCGAATTTGATATAAGATAAGAACCAGTCGCAATACGGGACTCTCACCCGAGACCCGTGTATCCATTGCAAGTTTTACGTATACCTATGGCTCGAATGGTTTGTTTGTAGAAGAACGTTGAGTATTATTCCCTTAACCTTTATTTGGCCATTTTCGTAAATGTAAATGTTTTGATACAAGTTTTGAAAGAGATAAAGTATTCTCCTTGATTATAGGAATGAGCCTCTAAGATTATAAAGCTAGCCTCTTAACTTGACTCTTCTAGCGTCCAGCACTTCTACAAACGTTTCTTTTTAAACCGAGCGCTAAAAAGAGCGGGAGTTGGACAGGGATTGTCAGGAATGGGCTAGGGATCTCCTGAAACAAGTTTTGAGAGTTGGATTTGAGTTTTGGATGAAGAAAGCGAATGAGATCGTCCAACTATTTATAGGCTGAGATTTAGGTCCATGTCGGACCGATATGAGATGGATGTCAGTCCGACATCCAGCCATGTCCACGTCAGCCCTAGATGTCAACATCTGATTGGACCGTACAAATTTTTGGTGTATGTCGGACCGTTAAGTTGCCCAAGTTGGTCCGACATCATGACACGCGTCAGATTTTAGGGCTGAGTCATTGCACACGTGGCAGCACCACAAATTGCGGCTGAGAGGAGGTTGTCGGACCGCTATGTATTGATGTCGGCCTGATAACTGACTCAATGTTCAATTGCGGACAGCCATAAGGATGGATATCGGTTTGATATCCGAGCCTATTTCACTTCGGACCGATATGAAATCAGATATTGGTCCAATATCTAACCAGTTTCCAAAATTTTCATTCTTAACCCTAGAATTTGGTATTTTAGATACACAAGTCCTTATAAGTTCTAACCATGACATTTCTTGGACATTTTTATGGCAGCTGTTACATCCTCCCCACCTTATTTCAATCTCGTCCTTGAGATTATTTGAATAAGTGAGGATATTTCTTTTTCATTTCTGACTCTAGTTCCCACGTGTATTCAGGTCCACGTCTAGAATTCCATTTCACTTTCACAGTCATTAATTTATTTCTTTTCAATTTCTTTTCCTGCATGTCCTCGATTTGCAAAGGTTGTTCCACAAATTTCAACTTTTCATCTACCTTTACATCGTGTAGGGGTATTCCCAGAGATTCTTCTGCCAAACACTTGCGCAGATTTGACACATGGAATACATCATATACTCCATTCATTTCTTCTGGTAATTAGAGTTGATAGGCCACAGGCCCAACTCTTTTCAAGATTTTGAATGGTCCTACAAATCTAGGACTAAAATAAATTTCCTTTCTTTCCAAATCTTACAACGACTTTCCATGGTGAAACTTTCAACAGAACGTTGTCACCGACGTTGAATTCTAATGACTTTCGTCTTCTATCAGCAAATTCTTTTGACGATCACGAGCCGTTTTCAATCTATCTTTTATTTGAATGATTTTCTCAGTTGTTTCTAGAACTATATCAGGATCGGACAACTGATTTTCTCCTATTTCAGACCAACAGATTGGAGTTCGACATTTACGACCATATAAGGCTTCAAAAGGAGCGGCCTGTATACTCGTATGACAGCTATTGTTATAGGAGAATTCCATTAGAGGTAAGTGGTCATCCCAACATCCTCCAAGGTCAATAACACAAGCCCTTAACATATCTTCTAGAGTTTAAATAGTCCTTTCGCTCTGCCCGTCCGTTTGAGGATGGTAGGCAGTGCTAAGATTCAATTTCGTTCCTAAGGCTTTTGGAAAGCTTTGCCAGAATCAAGAAGTAAATCTACTATCTCCATTTGACACAATAGACAGTGGCACACCATGTAAAGACACGATTTCATTAACGTATAATTGTGCTAACTTATCCATGTTGAATGTTTCTTTCATGGGAAGAAAATGAGCAGAATTAGTAAGTCTGTCAATGATAACCAAGATTGTATCATTTCCTCGACCGGTTCGGGTAAGTTTAGTAATGAAATCCATGGTTATTATTTACCATTTCCAAACAGGAATTTCAAGTTGTTGTAACAAGCCAGACGGCTTTTAATGTTCAGCTTTAACTTGAGAACAGGTTAAGCATTTTGCAACATAGATAGCGATATTTTTCTTCATTTCTATCCACCAGTAATTGGCTTTTAGGTTTTTGTACATTTTACGCTTCCAGGATGCATCGTATACTTAGAATTATGAGCTTTTTCGAGAATTTCTTCACGTACATTTCCATATATAGAAACCCAGATTCTCTTATTCATTTTCAGAATATTATCGTCATCTTTAACCAGTTGTTCGATCATGCCTCCCAAACCTTCTTTCTCGAGGTTTGGTTCTTGTAATGCAAATTTTTGAGATTCTTTAATACGAGAAATAAGATCGATTTTAAGATCAATTCTTAAAGCATGAACTCATTTAGGATTCTCATGTTCTTTTCTGCTTACGGCGTCAACTACAACATTAGCTTTGCCTTCATGATAACAGATTTCGCAATCGTAATCATTCAGGACTTCCATCCAACGCCTTTGCCTCATATTCAATTCTTTTTTACTGAATATATACTTTAGGTTTTTATGATCAGTGAATATGGTGAATTTGATTCCATATAGATAGTGCCTCCATAATTTCAATGCGAATATTATGGCGCCCAATTCTAAATCATGAGTCGTATAATTCTTTTCATGAGTTTTCAATTGCCTGAAAGCATAAGCAATGACTTTTCTTCCTTGCATTAATACACAACCAAAGCCGGTTTGTGAAGTATCATAGTAAACTGAAAACCCTTCGTTTCCATTTGGCAAAGACAATATGGGTGCTTGTGTCAGTTTCTGCTTCAGAGTTTCGAAAGCTTCGTATTGCTTAGGTCCCCATTCATACTTAACTAACTTGCGAGTCAGAGAAGTTAATGGAACAGCAATTCAAGACAACTCTTGGATAAATCTCCGATAGTAACCAGCCATATCGAGAAAACTTCGGATTTCAGTTGGTGATTTCAGGATTTCCCATTTAGATATTGCTTCGATTTTGATAGGATCGACTTAGATGCCATCAGCGTTAATGACATGTCCAAGGAATTGAACTTGTGACAACAAGAATTCACATTTTGAGAACTTAGCATATAGCTTTTCATTTCTCAAAAGTTCAAGCATGATTTTCAAATGGTTCGCATGCTCTTCCTTACTTTTGGAGTAAATAAAGATATCGTCAATGAATACGCTAATAAATTTATCCAAGTAAGGTTTGCAAACTCGATTCATCATGTCCATGAAAGATGCGGGTGCATTAGTAAGTCCAAACGGCATTACCGTGAACTCATAATGACCATATCGAGTTCTGAAAGTTGTTTTGGGAATATCTTCTTCCTGGACTTTCAATTGAAGATAGCCAGAACGAAGATCGATTTTCGAGAAACATCGAGCTCCCTGTAGTTGATCAAAGAGATCATCAATTCTGGGAAGAGGATAATGGTTCTTAATCTTGATTTTATTCAGCTTGTGATAATCAATGCACATACGCATTAAACTGTCTTTCTTTTTAACGAATAAGACCGGAGCTCCCCAAGGCGATGAGCTTGGTCTTATGAATCCCTTCTCTAGCAATGCATCTAACTGCTTCTTTAACTCTGCCATTTCAGCTGGAGCTAATTTGTACGGGGCTTTAGCAATAGGTGTTGTACCGGGTACTAGATTAATTCTGAACTCCACTTCTCTCAGGTGGAATTCCAGGCAGTTCATCGGGAAAAACATCAGGAAATTCAACCACAACAGGCACGTCTTCAATCTTCTTTTAAGTGTCAGTAGTTACAGATACAAGGTATGCTAAGCACCCTTTGCATAAATATTGTGTGGCTTTCAATATGGAAATTATTCCAACAGAGTTGGATAATTTATCACCATTTATAGTCAGGATATTACCTTTAGGCGAACGAAGCTCTATGGCTTTCTTGTCACACAGGATATGGGCTTGGTTAGAGGCTAACCAATCCATTCCTAGAACAATGTCAAACCCTACCAAAGTCATAGGCAACAGTTGTACAGGAATAACATGTTCTGATAGTGTAATATTATAATCGTTTAGGATTTCTGAGATTTGGACTAAGTCCCCGTTGGCAGTTTCTACCACGTATTTCTTGTCTAATTTAGCTAGAGTTTTATTCAACAGTCTATAGAATTTATGATATATAAAACTTTGATTTGCACCAGAGTCAAACAAAATTCGAGCATAAATATTATTGACAAGAAATGTACCCGTAATGACGTCGGGCATACCAGCTGCTTCATGAGTATTAAGAACGAATGCTCGTGCATTCTTCTTTACTCCTTCAGCAGGTTTAGGACCTGTCCCTTCAGGCTTCTTTAGCTTGGGACAATAGCTCTTGATGTGGCCAGCCTCACCACATTCATAGCAAGTGATGGGTTTCTTTTTGTAACAATCTTCTGTTTTGTGTCTAGACATCTTGCAGAAGCTTCAATAAGGTCCAGATCGACATTGTCCTAAGTGCCTTTTCTTGCACTTTGGACATTCAGGAATAGAAGAATTGTTATTTTAAGAATGGAAGTTTGGTTTCTTTAATCCATTTGGGCCTTGCCCAGTTGCTTCCTTCTTCTTCTTCCCTCCTCTTGATTTCTGATCAGAATACAGGTCAAGGAGGCTCCCAGATCCATAGCTTCATCAAGGTTTTCACAATTGGCAACCTTAACCATGTCATGGATTTCTCCGATCAATCCCCAAATATATCTTTTTATCAGATTAGATTCAGGGGTAGCAATATGAGGAACTATTCGAGCATACTCAAGGAGTTTAGTCGAATACTCGTGATGATTGGTTCCAATCATCTTTAGACTAAGCAATTTTCCTTTGATCTGTTCCCTTTCGTTCTAGGAACATACTTCTTTTCCACTCTTGCCTTGAAGGAATTCCAGCCCATAGCATAGGCTGCTTCTCTTCCCTCGGCAGCAACAATGTTGTTACACCATTCTAAAGCTTGATCTTTAAATAGGTCGGAAGCATAAAGAACTTTATCTTCCTCAACACATTTGCTTATGGCAAGCACAAATTCAGTCTTCTCGATCCACCTTAAGGTGGCTATTCCACCTTATCTTGTAGAAAAATTGTAAGGTTTGCAATCTTGAAACATCTTATAAGTACAGCCAGAAATCTTCCTCTTCTTTTCTAAATGGCCATAATTATTACTCATACCTTCATCTTCAGAAGATTTATTGTAATATTCTTTAGTTTTCTTAGTTGGATGGGTAGTAGGTTGAGTTATATGTTGAGAATGGACATATTTTTGGAATGGAAGGCTGAACATATAGCTTATATGCTTCTATTTTCAATTTGGGTAAAGATCATTGGAAGAGAATCCTTGATTCCTTCTGCAGTCAATTTCTGTAGTTCTTTACGAGAATCAGGGATTTCAGCAGCATTTTCAATTACTGCTTGTTTCCTCTTGTATTGTAAGAAGGTCCGGTTTGTTTAGACATGCTATAAAGAAACAAGATCGGAATCAAAACAAAAATTTTATTGATGAAATATATATATATATATATATAAGAAAATAGTACATGTAGAAATCATTGTTTCTTGAAATTTCTAAAATTCTTTTCTTCAAGAGCTTGAACTAACAAAGCATTTCTGGCTTCAACTTCAGCTTTTTCTTGTTCAAGTTCAGCTATTCGATTCAACAACAATTGTTCCCTTTCACTTCCCGATGCATTCTCGTTTATATGAGGAGCAGGGAAAGGAACGGTCTCATAGTATGGAACGTAGAGTTTATTATAATCAGCTCGTTCTTCTTCTTTAGGATTACATTTATTTTCATAAGGCATTTTGGCGTATCCCTCATGAAAATTTTGTGAGTAGATTGGAGTGATATTATAGCTTCCAGCAGTAGAAGCAAAATGAAAACTTATATAAGGATTATAGGGAACATTTGGGTTTCCTATTTCTCCGAGGCTTCTGAAACTTGAACTCTCAGTTTCCTCATTATTTTCTATAGTAGTTTCATTTGTTTTGTGTTCAAAATAATTAGCTTGCGCAAATTTACGAAGAAAGCTAGGACCTTTGCCTTTTCCAACCATAGCTATACAGAGTAAAACAAAATGAATTTTATTATATCATTAGAAAATATATATTACAAGAAAATAAAATACAACACAAGTTTTAATCCTTCATCAACTCTTTTCCAAGGGTCATCAGGCTTTCTCCATATTCATAGACTTGTTATCCATAAAATTTGGTTCTTGCCTTGTCCATGATTTTCTCCCGCATCACTTCGTCAGTTTGGCGCAACGAACGATGTAGGCACTCAACAGGAGAAGAAGGCATACTTTCCTCATAACCATATTTGGAGGTTCACAAAGTCCAACCATAATATAGTTATAAGAATCTTGGTATTCTGGAGGAGCTTGAAAATAGTTTTCAAAAGGACCATGATAGACTGGTTCAGGAAACATATACGGATCATACATAACTGGAGTTTCGGATTGTTCAAATGCAGAATTATAAGATTCTTCTTCGGTCGACATGTTCTGATGGGCTTGAGTAAACTCAGCCTCATCATTTCCTTGCTGTAATGGGACTTCATTGTTCCAATTGCTGAAATCAGATCCAGCTTCCATCCATTGGCTTGAGGTATCATGTGATTGGGGATGGTATTCAGGAGTAACGTTATCGGGAATGATAGCAAATGGATCATTGTTATAGTAAGGTGAAGAAATGGGATTCATTTGTGAACCCAATGGGTGATATTCAGGTGATTCTTGCTTTATTGGACGATTGGGATCATAATAACCAGGTACAGAGTTATCTCCAGACATTTGCAATCTAAAGTTTTTAATCCTTATCTTATTCTTTTGGTCAAGACTTAGATACTAAGGCCAGTACCCTTATCGTAACTAAAGCTCTACAAGGATGGTTATCTTCCTAGAGCAATACCACCAACAGAGATGTTCCCAGGAAATAATGACGGATCTATGAGAGATTTATACACCACTCTTTCCTTAGACAGAACATTCCGTTCGTCAGATAACTATATATCGGTCAGATGGTTACCTTGTTTCCTTATCTTAATTTTAAAGCATCATATAACTTATGGTTGAAGCTTAGATACTAAATCCAAGTATCTAATTCGCTAAAACTTGTGGCTCTGATACCAACCTTGTCACACCCCGCCTCAGGCACCCCTGGACGTGTGCGACACTGATTGATACCTGCTTTGATTTCAGATTTTTTTTAAACACAACGGAAGTCTTTTTACAAGGATCGTTTCAAAATTTGTATCAACCTCAAGGGTTGTATTTGTAAATATCAACACCCAGTTGGAAAACAAAAAGCCTTGTATTTATTTCATAAACATAGGGATTTAAATACCCTTTTTGATTACAAAACAAGTTTGAAATTAAATACATCTCTTGTATCCTTTGGACAAGTTTCAAGCCACGGGAAATAGTACTATCCAAGGTTGATCAATTCCTTGGTCCTATATCCTCTTTCATCTTTTAGGATTTCCTATGCACGAGACCTGAGAATCCAATGTGCAAGTTATCCTTTCTCAATATTCATTCCTGGGTCAGATCTTATGTATGCCCGTATCCCACTTTTTTTTCCTTTTCATTTTATTCGTTGTCTGAAAACATTTTGAAAATGAAACGTCAACGTGAACGTCGGTGAATACAATTATCTTGAAAGTAAAATCATTTGGCACAAACAAGTATTAATTTCATAATCAAAACTTTTTGTTCAATCTACACACTCAGCAGGCCCATGTCCTGACTGTATGCACCACTGTATACACTGGCGTCATGCCTTATAACAACGGAAAGGTCCACGCCTCTGAATTTGTTATAAGATAAGCACCTGCAGCAATCCGGGTCTCTCTCCCGAGACTCATGTATCCCTTGCAGGTTTTACGTATACCTATGGCCCGAATGCTTTGTTCGTAGAAGAACGTTGAGCGTTATTCCATTAACCTTTATTTGTCCATTTTCGTAAATGTAAATGTTTTGACACAAGTTTTGAAAGAGATAAAGTATTCACCTTGATTATAGGAATGAGCCTCTAAGATTATAAAGCTAGCCTCTTAACTTGACTCTTCTAGCGTACCATCACTTCTAAAAGCGTTTCTTCTTAAACCGAGCGCTAAAAAGAGCGGGAGTTGGACAGGGATTATCAAGAATGGGCTAGGGATCTTCTGAAACAAGTTTTGAGAGTTGGATTTGAGTTTTGGATGAAGAAAGCGAATGAGATCGTCCAACTATTTATAGGCTGAGATTTGGGTCCATGTCGGACCGATATGAGAGGGATGTCAGTCCGACATCCAGCCATGTCCACGTCAGCCCTAGATGTCAACATCTGATTGGACCGTACAAATTTTTGGTGCATGTCGGACCGTTATGTGGTCCAAGTCAGTCTGACATCATGATACGCGTCAGATTTTAGGGCTAAGTCATTGGACACGTGGCAGCACCACAAATTGCGGCTGAGATGAGGTTGTCGGACCTCTATGTATTGATGTCGGTCCGATAACCGACTAAATGTTCAATTGTGGACGGCCATAAGGATGGATAGCGGTCCGATATCCGAGCCTATTTCGCTTCGGACCGATATGAAATGAGATATCGGTCCGATATCTAACCAGTTTCCAAAATTTTCATTCTTAACCCTAGACTTTGGTATTTTAGATACACAAGTCCTTATAGGTTCTAACCTTGGCATTTCTTGGACCTTTTTGTGGCAGGTGTTATGAAGACCTCCCAGCTCCTTTTCGTGACACACAACGGTCTAAGGTTGACCCTGGTCAAATATCCACTCTTCGCACCACGCAAAGAGTGTGTCCCTGGTTTTCGCGACACGCGAAGACCCTGCCATGAGGTTTGTTTCCCTAATTTTTAATTCTTTTGTATTTTTGAGTCGTGTCTAGTTCGTAGGGTATTTTTGGCTTTATCGAGTCTATACATTGAGTCAGTTTGATGCTCTTGGGTTTGTTTCGAGTTTAATTTTGCCAGGTTTGCATTGATCCTCCCGTACTCAATCTCCATTCGGGTGGTGATGTTTCGAGCTTGATATTCTTGTAAAAGGCAACCCAATAGCAGATTTTTAATACGATCGCGAAGGAAATGCTATACGATCGTATAAGTTGGATTGAAGACAGTACAGCGTGCAATCAACTAAGTTTTTTTTATTTTATTTTATTTTTGTATATTTATTTTTAATAGTCTCTCATCCTACATTAGGGGCAATGTAGAGTTTAAGTGTGGGGATGGGAGACCGTAGTCTAGGTTTGTAGTTTGAGTTTGTAACTAGGTTAATTGATTAATTTAAATCATGATATCTTGTGGGTTCTCATCTTAGGGGATACGGTAAAGCTGAAACTGTCAATATAGGGTGATAGGTACCACGTTAAATTTAAAATTTTATATGTTTTTTGAAATTCTTTGGCACGCCGCTTTCTTTTTATGAGAATAAATCTGAAAGTTGGTAGCGCCCTGATTCCATAATTCCATCTTTCATGAGCTTAATTAATTTGAGAATTTAAGTTTCGCCTACGTTTTACATGGCGAGTTACATCTTGGTTGAAACACCACTTGGTCAGATTCTTAAGTAATCAATTATTCTGGAAAACTAAGTTTCACCTACTTGTCACACATCGGGTTCCAACCTAATTGAAGAACCACTAGGTAAGGTTTAATCATAGTGTTAATAAAAGCTCGTAGCATTCATACCATTTATCCATAATCCATATGCTTGAATTTTTAAAACATATAAGTTTTTATTTATAGTGGTGGGAAAATTTATATGTTTAACCCGGGCTTTGATATATCTTGAGATGGGATTAGGTTGAGTTGTAGCTTTGATATTGAAACACAAATCGGAGGCTTGACAAGTCGGTGGTTGGGTTTAATCGGATAGAAATATCAATTGTTACAGTTAACGCATAAGTATATTTGTGCTAATAAATGAATGAGATTGTGAAAGTCAGTTTCCAGTTATGATTCCATTGCAGGTTCTTTTTCAGGACGAAAAAAAGGTAAGTGTGGGGATGTGATATAATGCTAAATATACCTCGTTAATATGTTAGTTTTGTATATGTTTTAAGCGTTTAAGCCTGTACTTTGAATCGTTTTACCTTGTACTTGGTAGTAGTGTGTGCTACAGGTTCTATATAGGATCGAGAAATTACAAGATGGTTCTGTTCTTAGTTTAAATTGGCGGAAACAATAACAACTACACAAGTTTAATCGAGTAAGCGGAAATAATACTTTTAAGAACACTGTTGTATTAAGCTTTTGCAGATAAACGATTACAATTGAAAAACTCAATCAAAAGACATAAAAACGCACACTTACAATGAAGTGTTTACACATTATTTATACTCACTTAAAATCAAGACAGCCCCTTGATTCTAAGGATCAGATCTAATACAGAGCGTTGATCTGTTGTATGTAGCTAACTATTACACGTTTTGTCTAAAACTAGTTAACTTTATTGAAGCGTCTTCTTTATGCATCATTACTTGCATGCTTGGAGAAGAGCATTGTTGTCCGTCATTGGTTGTGCCATTGCGGTTCCTTCTGCTTTGAGTGTGTCAGTTGCTTTTGCAGAAAGTTGTCAGTGACGCTTGGTATGGATAATCAGCTGCAACGATTTGTCTTCAAGGCACAAGGTTGTCAGCAGCAAAGATGATGATCAGTAGCAAGATGTAACCATCCAAAGTTGCTGATGATTTTCCTGTCAACAGCATCAAGTGTTAATGCTGCTGAGAAGCCTATCCGCAGCAACTTTGGTCTTCAGCAGATAAGGCTATCCGCAGCAGATTTGTTCTTCTACAGGAGAACAAGTATCCGCAGCAGATAAGCTTGTCCGCAGCAGTTTGTTGGTCAGCAGCAAACTCTGAGTTCAGCAGCATTTGTACTTAGAGAATTTTGTAGCCATCAGTCTTTGGTTCTACAAACTCCCCCTAGACTGATGCTACTAAAATTCTCTTACTGCCTTTGTTGCTGAAGCTTTTGCATATTTCTGACTATTCTTTCAACCTCATATCCTCTCTGATCCATGCTGGGATTGTTAAGAGGAAGCTCAGATAGAGTCTTGATGTCTTTGCTTGCCATTTTAAAGATAGCTTTTCTTGAACACCTCATCTTCTGTCCTTTAACATCTGTCAGAGTGAATTCATTCTTCTCAGCATTGTAGGACCAGCTGATGAATGGAGTGTGGGATTGAAGAGGTTTGGCATCAATGATTTCATCTTTGCTGGGGTTGAAGTAATGTCTGATTGCCAGCAAAAGATGTTTCCCACCTTTCAGAGGATTCACCCAGCTCCATCATTCTTCTTATATCAGAATCTGGAAGCTGTAGTACCTCATCAACAGAAGTATAGATTGATCTTTTAACTTTTGTCCTCCCCCTTAACACTTCAAACCATTGGTCTTCAGGGCTGTATGACCATCTGATTATTTCTCTTGAGTCTTCATGTTTGGAAGTGGGTTTATTTTTCTTTTTGGGAGGTTGTTAATGAGTAGGAGCTGGGTGTGTGGATTTGGACTTTGAGGGAGGTCTAGGAAAGAGAGTGGAAGGTTGTTGGATTGAGGAAGTGTTGGGTTTCTTTGATTTCCTTTCTTCTTCTTGAATGTTTACCCTTTTCTTGGAGCCTTTCTTCTCCAATCTTTCTTCCTCATCCTTCTTGACTTTAAAATAGAGGGCTTGCAGGTTCATGAAATTCATGGGACCTAGCCTCTTTCCACTCTCTCCTCTAGCCTTAAGGTAGTCAATCATGACCTTCCTTTCTTCATGGGTTCGTTTGTTAAAGGCAATGGTCTTTTTGGACTTTTGTTTGGCTTTTTCTTCTTCTTCAGCCTTTTTCTTCTTTGCCAATTGACCTTGCTGACCCATGTAGGCTCTGTAGATTTCTTTATTTGATAGTTTCTCAAGGTAGTATGCATCCTCACCTTGAGAAACTAGAGCCTTTACCCACTCCTCTCTCATTTCTTTGGCTAGTTCAGAATCAGTTATTCTGAACTTAGCCTCTTCCTTCTTCTTCTTTTCTATTTCTTCTTCTTCTTTATCAAACTGTTACTGCAGTTGAAGAGCAAGAGCTTCATCTTCTTCAATCTGATAAACTGCAGGAATCTTTACCTTCAGAGCATCCAACTGTTTTGCATACAGTTGGATCTGTTGTTCTCTGAGGAGATTGGTTGTGATTCTATCTTGAGCTCTCTTTGTTTCAGCCATCTCCTCTTCTTCTCTTCTTCTTCTTCTTCTTTCTTCTTTCTCTTTCTTTTCTTTTTGTAACCTCTCTTCGTCTTCTTCGGTTATAATTCCCTTTCCCTTATCTTTGTTGGATGCCTCTGCTTCGGCTTCACTGATCACAACAGCAGATGATTGTGCCGCTGTGGGAATCTCAGCATCAGCTTCATTGGCAATTTGAGAAGTTGATAAGGGAAGGTCATTAGCTTCATCTGTTTTGCACTCAGGACTTGTAAATTCTATCAGCATTTCTTTGACAGTGGATCTTGATTCATATGCAGCAGCAAAGATGTCTACTCGAAGGGAAGCTGAGTCAGAATCAGTGTCAGAATTTGACACATATACCGCCTCAGCAATCCTTCCTTCTAGTTCAAGATGGGCTCTGACAGTAGCCATCATTGCCTGGCTTTCGAGGGAGTTGACATTGCAGATATTTGCTCTGAGTTGAAAGATCTTGTAAAGAAAGTCTGTAGGCAGTAGCAGGATGTTCCTGGTGTTGATGGTGAGAGAGAAGCCATTGCTTAGCAGAAAGGTGTGGTCAAGAGACTTAGTGCTTACCCATCCCAGCACATCTACGTCCTTGACATTGGAGTTGTACAGAAATCTTCTTAAGCACAGAACTTCTTTGTTAGTGAGAAGACTGCTCCTTATTATTTCAAGTTTTCTAGGAGACAGTCTTCTTTCTGCTACTATTGAAGATTCAGGATAGGCTACCCTTTTTGCTGCTTGTATTTGTCTTTGAAAGTTGGGTAGATTATCCTCCATCAAGTCATAGAACCTGCCAATGGCAAGTTCTGCTGAGAAGTCCGTTGAGTTGTTGATGCATTGTAGATGGTATAGGTGAAGGACATGGATGATGTTGAGAAAGTCCCAGTTTAGCTCTTCTACTCCGCCAAACTCCCAACCAATCCAGAACCTCTCAGACTTTCCATCATACCCCCAAGCTAGTATTGTATCAAACTCTAGCTGTGTTGAAGTCAGTGGAAATTGGGGGGCAGTGGAGTGACTTATGATGGCTGCTGCTTCAGTGATGATGCTGAAAGATGTATATGTTTGTTCTGTGTCTTCAGCATCATTCATCATCTCATCAACAGCCCTGACGACTAACTTCCAGTCTTCAGATGTCTCTTCTTCTTCGTTATCTGAAGCTGGCAAGTCATGAACCTGTACAAAAGCTGGCTTGAAAAGTGTGCTTTGAAATACAGCCTGCTCTTGAATCCAATTGTCAAGACTGTCTGTGTCTTCCTCCATTGGGACTATCTCCCCCCTTTTGGTTGCATCAGTGGACAAATGTGCATCAGTTTGGGTGCCCACTGATACAAGAGAGGGAGAAGGTACAGTTGGGCATTGATGGGCTTCATGCATAGAGACTTGTTGTCTTAGTTTGGACACTTCAGCCTCTAGCATAGCCACCCTGGCCGTTAATTCCAAGTTATGAAGTTTCAGTATGTCCTCATCCACAGTTATGGAATCCTTGGATCCAGATGGGGCCTTAAGCCTAGCCTCTTTATCCCCATCACCCATGGTTTCTTGGCACCTGGGATTCCTCTCAGTGAGGGGAGTTTCCGAGGAAGCATCCTCACTGTGAGTTGCCGTGGTTGAGGTCTTAGCAATGTTGTCACTGTCCTCCAGGTCATTTGATGGACCAGCAGTAGTGACAGCCTCTTCCACATCCACTCTGTCATAACTCCTAGAGTGGACCTTCAGGGTAGAAGAACTTGGGTTGGGTGTGTTGGAAGCAAGATCAATCAGTACCTCCGAGATAGTGGTAATTGGAGAAGGTACATCATCTTGATAAGGTTCCTCAACACTTAAGCTCAAAAGAGAAAGGAAAGGCTCAGGGGGCTGTTCTATGGATCCGGGAAGTGATCCTGATCCTAATAGAGAGACATCCAAAGGAGTCTCCATAGTAATGTGGTTGTCCCTTATGATATTCTCACCAGAATGTTGTGATTCTGAGTGAGGGCTGTTAGGTTGGGTTTAGGACTTGGAGGCAAGAGAAGAAGGAGTTCTCTTGCCCCTTTTCCTAGTATATGTCGTTGCAATCGGGGCCCTGTGTTCCAGTTGAACGATAACATCCAAAACAGGTGTAAGTAATTTTTTATGCCTGTGCACCCTTAGTAGTTTGCACAGGGGTTCGAATGGTAGAAGCAGACTGTTGTTTAAGATGTGAGGTGGAGGGTGTGGGATCAGTATCAGTTGGGATTGCTGAACTGTCACCCGGGGTACTCTGTATGTTCAGCATTGTAGATAACAATGGAACATTGACCCCTGAGAACTTTTTGGAAACAGTTCTCATGTTATCACTTCAGATCGGTGAAACTGCAGATCTTCGTGAAAACCCTAACGGGTAAGACGATCACGTTTGAGGTCGAATCCTTCGACACAATCGACAACGTGAAGGCAAAGATCCAAGAAAAGGAAGGCATTCCGCCAGACCAGCAGCGTCTAACCTTCGCTGGAAAACAGCTCAAGGACGGCAGAACCCTAGCCGATTACAAATCTTCGCCTCGTCCTTCGTCTCCGCGGTGGCGCGAAGAAGCGCAAGAAGAAGACCATGGAAGGCGAAGGCAAGTGCGGAGCTCACCTGATGATATCCGTTTCTTTTCTGAGATATGCATTGGAGAAGAGTGTGGCTTCCGAGATGGTGATATCCTTGCCGTCTACCTTGGCTTTGATTTGGGGAATCCCCTTGTTCGGTAGAGTAGACGGCAGTACTCCAGAAATCCTCCATATGAGGGATATATGTGGCATGGTTGGTTGTGAGGGCAAATTGGATCTTTGATCAACATAAGAAGTCGATCATATCATTGAATCCTTCGGATATCTTTCACTTGGTTAGGTATGAAAGTGAGGGATGAAGGGCTTTGAACGTGATGGGGACTTGAGAGAAAGTGATGTTGGTTTAGGGAGAAGTGGAAGGTGAAGAGGTGGAAATTTGATTTGTTTTTATAACGGCAGAGGAGAGAAAAAGCAAAATGACTTGTACAGTACAACCCAATTCACCTTTTATTGTTACAGCGGTAATGCACTGAGGCAGTCATGGTAAAGACTGACGTTAATTTTTTTTTACAGCGGGTAAACGTTAATTTTGACTTAAATTTACCCATCAGCAGCAAACTTGATTGCTGTGGATGAGTGAGCCTATCCGCTTAAGTCTGTCAGCAGCAAACTTATCTGCTGCTGATGGATTTAATAGTCCGCAGCAAGGATGTTGCAGCTGACAGTCTTAAAGAAATCCGAAGGAAACATGTTCCTGCTGATAACTTAAAGCAGTCAGCTGCACATCTTTTGCTGCTGAGGATTAAACCTGTCAGCAGCTGAAGAACAAAAATGCTGCTGACTTATAACTTTTATTTACAACATAAGACAAAACACAAAAATAGAATAGAGATAGATTTTAATCAAAGTTCATGATACCAATTGATTCAACTAAATAATTAAATCTAGCTTCATCAAAAGGTTTTGTAAACAAATCAGCATATTGCTCATTCGTATGAACTTTGGTTAAAATAATCCTCTTTTTCTATGCTTGATCTCTTATGAAATGATACCTGATGTCAATGTGCTTTGTCTTTGAGTGCTGCACCGGATTGTTTGTGATTGAGATAGCACTCAAGTTGTCAATGTGAATTGGAGTTGCCATGAAAGTCATCCCATAATCCAACATTTGATTTTGTATCTAGATGACTTGTGCACAGCAACTTGATGCTGCAATGTATTCTGCTTCAGCTGTAGAAGTTGAAACACATGTTTGCTTCTTGTACTGCCATGAAATCAATCTCCCTCCCAAAAACTGACATCCCCCTGAAGTGGACTTTTTGTCCAAGTTGCATCCCCCATAGTCACTGTCAGTGTATGCATACAGATTAAACATGTCATTTTTAGAGTACCATAGCCCAAGTCTTGAGGCACCCTTTAAGTATCTAAAGATTTTCTTGACAGCCTGAAGATGTGAAAGTTTTGGAGCTGCTTGAAATCTTGCACAGAGACATACTGCAAACATGATATCTGGCCTTGTGGCAGTGAGATACATGAGAGACCCTATCATTGCACGGTACTGATGTTGATCAGTGTCTTGGCCATCTTTGTCTGGAGTCAGTTGATGATGCACTTGCATAGGGGTTCTTGCAGCAGAGCAGTCAGCCATTTTGAATCTTTCCAAAATGCTTTTTACATATTTGGATTGGCTGATGAAGATTCCATTTGGGACCTGTTTGACTTGTAGACCCAAGAAGAAATTTAGTTCACCCATTGAACTCATTTCAAACTTTGAGTGCATCAGAATCTCAAAGTCTGTTTCCTTGTTGATCCAAAGATGATATCATCGACATAAATTTGAACTAGTAAGATTTCTCCCCCTTCATCTTTGATAAACAAGGTCTGGTCTATGGCACCTCTTCTGAAGTTGTTGCTTAGTAGATATCCTGACAAGGTTTCATACCAGGCTCTTGGTGCCTGATGTAGGCCATACAGAGCTTTGTCTAGTTTGAACACTTGAGTAGGATGTGCAGGATCTATAAAGCCTGGAGGCTGTTTGACGTATACTTCCTCACCAATCTTCCCATACAGAAAGGCACTTTTTACATCCATTTGATAGACAGTGAAATTCTTGGATGCAGCATATGCCAGGAAGATTCTGATGGCCTCCAGTCTGGCAACAGGAGCAAAGACTTCATCATAGTCAATTCCTTCTTCCTGAGTGTAGCCTTGAGCTACAAGTCTGGCTTTGTTTTTTACTACAATGCCTCTCTCGTCTTGCTTGTTCCTGAAAACCCATCGTGTGCCAATAGCATATTTACCTGGTGGAAGATCAACAAGTTTTCCAGACATCCTGTCTCTTGAATTGCAGCAATTCTTCCTGCATTGCTTCAATCCAGCTGCTGTGTTTGAGTGCTTCATCTATCTTCTTGGGTTCCACCTGAGATAGGAAACATGAAAACAAGCATATATTGGCCTCGTGAGATTTGCTTCTTGTGAGAACTCCTTGGTGTATTTGGCTAATAATATTCTCTTGAGGATGTTCTTTGTGGATCCTCTGTGCTGGTACCACCTCCAGCTGTATCCCTTGTTCCAGATTGCTTTGATTTTGATCAGGGGTCTCTTCATTCATGGTGGAAGAGTTTTAAACGCATTATCCACATCAATATTTTCAGCAGGAGCATCAGCAGCATCTACATCATTTATCGAAGAGTCTTCATTTAGATTTTCAGTTTCAGACAGGCTGCTGCTGGTTATATTAGACAGTCTTATTCCTGCTTCAATTGCTTCCACAACTGATGGAGGATCAATTGATGGTCTTCTCAGACTGATAGAAGATTTGGGAAAATCCAGTCTGTAGTCAGTGGATAAAGTGGAGGCAGGTGTTTGTGTAGACGTAGACTCCATATTTGAGAAGGTGAGAGGCTCAAATATTTGGGAGAATGAGTCTATGTCAAAGAGCCAGTTTGGACCTTTTCCCTGCTCACAGACTATGTGTTCTCTGCATTCCACATTTGCTGATTCTTCAAAAATTCTTGTTCTTGAATTGAATACTCGATAGGCCTTTGATTGAGAGGAATAGCCTACGAAATATCATTCATCAGATTTGGCACCAAACTTAGGAAGAACCCCATGTGTGATGAGAATGGTGCATGGACACCCAAAAGGTTTTAAGAACCCAATGTAGGGAATTCTTTGAAACCAAAGTTCATAGGGTGTTTTGTTGAGGGGTTTGACAATTAGAACTCGGTTTTGCACATAACAGGCTGTGCTAACTGCTTCTGCCCAAAATGTGAGTGGCAGTTTTGAGTCAGTCAACATGGATCTTGCTGACTCAATAAGAGTTTTGTTTCTTCTTTCAGCAACTCCATTTTGTTGAGGAGTTCTTGAAGCACGGTATTGTCTTTCTATCCCCTTGCTTTCACAGAAACAGTTCAAGGTGTGGTTCTTGCATTCTGTGCCTTGATCATACCTTATGATCTTTACCTTTTGATTGCTTTGATTCTCTACCCTAAGAATGTA
Organism: Smallanthus sonchifolius; assembly: GCA_023525975.1. Lineage (NCBI taxonomy): Eukaryota > Viridiplantae > Streptophyta > Magnoliopsida > Asterales > Asteraceae > Smallanthus > Smallanthus sonchifolius. The sequence continues at coordinate 53,687,758 of CM042025.1, read as the reverse complement.
GGATTTGAGAATTTCAGCAGTTTCGTCTTTAGTTCTCAAGAGAATTTCAGGAGTTTGAGGATGTGTGACTATGGGAGGATAGTAGTTGCTAGTACTAGGACCTGAGTACTCGGAGTGAAGAGCAGAAGAGGTGGTGGTGGATGTTGAAGTTGTTTGGTAGCTTGAGCTCCTTTCGTTGGCCTGAATCATTTCTAATTCATAGGTTTTGAGCATACCAAATAGCTCAGTCATCTGAAGAGTCTTCAGATTCTCAGTTCTTCTGATGGACACTGTGTAGAGTGTCCAGCAACTAGGTAGAGATCTGATGAATTTCTTAAGAATATCTTCATTCTTCAACTTTACTTTTGAGCACTGCAGCTCACCTACAAGATAAGTATATTTGTTATATAAAACAGTTAGAGACTCACCTTCCTTCCAGACGAAGTTTTCATACTGATGCTTAAGGATGTCTCTTCTGTTTTCTTTAACTTCCTCAGAACCAGCAAACATCTTCTCAAAAGCCTCCCAGAGCTCTTTAGCAGTTTTGTAACTTCCGAAGTTATGAAAAACTTCATTTGGAAGGCACATTTGGATAGTTCCTAGTGCCTTGAAGTCCACCTCCATCTTCTTTATGTCCTCTTCTGAGTACTTGGAGGGCTCCTTTGGGACTGGTGGTCCTCCAGAGTCAGCAGAGGGCACCATGGGAGTGTAGGGTCCATCTCTGATGAATTTCCACATTCCATACTCCTGATAGCAGAAAAAACTTTCCATGCGATTTTTTCACATGTCGTAGTCTTCCCCAGATACCAATCTTGGTGGTCGGTTGATGATGCCCATGTCTTCAAATCCGTTGCTCTGTGCCATCTTTGTTCTTGGTGACTTGATGAAAGAGAGAGAGTTTAGAATAGAACCAGAAGTGATTAAACAAGTGTGAGTTTGTTTAATCTGAGCCAAAGCTCTGATACCACTTGTAGGATCGAGAAGTTACAAGATGGTTCTGTTCTTAGTTGAAATTGGCGGAAACAATAACAACTACACAAGTGTAATCGAGTAAGCATAAATAATACTTTTAAGAACACTGTTGTATTAAGCTTTTGCAGATAAACGATTACAATTGAAAAACTCAATAAAAATACATAAAAACGCACACTTACAATGAAGTGTTTACACATTATTTATACTCACTTAGAATCAAGACAGCCCCTTGATTCTAAGGATCAGATCTAATACAGACCGTTGATCTGTTGTATGTAGCTAACTATTACACGTTTTGTCTAAAACTAGTTAACTTTATTGAAGAGTCTTCTTTATGCATCATTACTTGCATGCTTAGAGAATAGCATTGTTGTCCGTCATTGGTTGTGCCATTGCGGTTCCTTCTGCATTGAGTGTGTCAGTTGCTTTTGCAGAAAGTTGTTAGTGACGCTTAGTATGGATAGTCAGTTGCAACGATTTGTCTTCAAGGCACAAGGCTGTCAGCAACAAAGATTATGATCAGTAGCAAGATGTAACCATCCAAAGTTGCTGACGATTTGCCTGTCAGCAGCATCAAGTGTTGATGCTGCTGAGAAGCCTATCCGCAGCAACTTTGTTCTTCAGCAGATAAGGCTATCCGCAGCAGATTTGTTCTTCAGCAGGAGAACAAGTATCTGCAGCAGATAAGCTTGTCCGCAGCAGTTTGTTGGTCAGCAGCAAACTCTGAGATCAGCAGCATTTGTACTTAGAGAATTTTGTAGCCATCAGTCTTTGGTTCTACATTTTATGTGCTAAATGAGCGGGAAACAAGAGTGAATCAAGAGGATACAAGCACGGGAGAATCAGAAGAAGCAAAAGAAGAAAATCATGAAATTGTGTTCTTCGCGCCACGTGAAGAGTTTGGGAAGGAGCTTCGCGACACGCGAAGATCGGGAACCAAAAATTTGCCCACGCGACAATTTTGTCCTTCGTGCCAAGCGAAGGACTTGCTTGGTTTGGTTCGCGACAGGAGAAAAGAGGAGTTACGGGAAAAGTTAACCTAATTTGTGTTATAAGCATTGTGGGATCCTAATTCGATTATCATTCTCCATTCAACCGTCCCATAGCTCTTTAGAGGCGATTTTCAACATCCTTTGGCCAATTATTCACTAGTTTTGATGTTTGTAAGTTCTAGAACAATTACTTTGATGTTTGTGATAGAGCGGCTAATTCACCTGTGATTGCTTTCGGGTGGATAGTTCGTCTCAGTGATACATTAGTTTCGGGATTTGCTACTGTTTGATTTCTGTTCTTGAGTGACAGTTTTGAATACACGTGCTTTTAATTGAATTAAACTGTTTTCCTGTGTTGAGGTTGTCTGAATTGTCATTTGTTTTCGGTTTTCTTGCATCGTTAACTATTTGGTTAATTTGTATCTTCTTGCACTTGTGAATTGGTAGTTGGGCGGACGAACGAGTCTTAAAAGATTGTCGCACATCTATCACTTTAATTAAAATGTCAGTATCATATTTAGTAGTATCAAACTAGTAAACATAAATCTTTTGTTAATCTGTTGAACTTGAATCTCGGGAGTGATTACCTTTTCTCCAATTGTTTTACAATCAATTAAAGTTTGCTTTTACTAGTTACAAGTTTTCTAATTAATCAAGTTCCAGTTTTTAGTAGTATCAATTAAATGAATTTACTAATAGCATTCTCCACGAATTTCATGTGGATTCGACAACCCTGTTTTGTTATACTATAGTTTAAGGTAGCTAATAACCTGGTTTTAATTATATTTTTTATTGACATTCGACACGCGATCAAGCAGACGGATGTTTTTAGTTTTATTTTTGTTGACGTTCTGATATAATTTTTTTTAAATGGAGTTATATTCATAATTGTTTTTTTTAGGTATCGTGGCCTATAGCAACTGTCGTAACCATTGAGGTAATGACAAACTGAACCTATTTTTACTTTTTCGTTTGGATTTTATTAACGTTATGCATGACACCCGCAGCGAAGCGCAGATTTAACCAGCTAGTTATAAATATAATTATAAATATAATCTACATTATGTGTTCAAACTAGTGTGAAGACCGCGCAGTGCGGCGGCGCGGCGGCGTTGAACCAAACATTAATAAAATTAAGTATGTCGATTCCCCACGCATTGTGTATCGTCTCGTACGTCGGTGAAACTAACGTGCCTAAGTACGTACATAAAAGAAACATACGAATTTGAGGCAGATTGGTTCAGAGATTGAACCATAGATAAGAAAAAAATATTATAGCTCATACATTGCGGCTTAACAATTAAAAAAAGTAACAAAAAATAAAGAAAATAAGAAATCAAAAAGAAAAAAACCAAAAAAGAAAAAAAGGGTTATTCAAACCGGCCTTAAACCTGTGACATAAGAGCAGCCACTAAAGGGCACCAAACAACTTCAACCATTGAAGCAAAGGCAGAATTTGACATGGTATTGCTAAATCAAAACATAAGAAAAAATGGAGGTTTTGTCGGTGGCTCCCTATTGGCCATCGACCTTGCCTTTTAAGGTAGTAAGTAATATAAAAAAATAAGTGTAAGAATCATGTGTATATATGGATCTATGTATGTTCGCAACTTATCGTCACGTGCCGCTTGAGATCCGTCTCAGTATTTTGCTGTTCAAAAAAAATATAAAAATAAAAATTGTATGTACGCAACTATCCATGCATGCATGACTATATTTATATTTTATATGCAATAACATGATCTAGGATTTGACCATGGCATGAACTAGCATAACAATATTTTAGTGGATAGACTACGATTACAATAACTTATCTCTTGCACGTCTAAATAAGACAATCTTTTAAAGGTATAACATGCATTTTTCTGAGTTTCATATAGGTAATAGGTTTGTCCATATGTGATATATGTTTTAATTAATATATGTAAATATAAAAGTTCTATATTAAAAAGTATAAATAAGTTATAAGAATCGTAAAAGCTGCGTAAAAATTTATACATTACTTAACTGATTAACTTTTCCTAGATCACATCTTTGATGCCACTGCCGTTAAAAATAAAAAAAAATAAAAACCTTAACTAATTAATTAAGTTTTAAAAAATAAACAAATAAAAAAAAAAATATTTCTATACGCCTTCCATTTGGTACATATATTAAAAAAAATTCTTGTTCATACAATGAACTTTTAACTAAGTGAATTATTATTTTAAGTTTTTTTATTTGCGTGTCATTTAATATTTTTCTAAATACAACTAATTTTTCCTAAAGAAACTATATATAATTAAATAATGAAATGATTCAATCAACGAACTAAAATCTCATACCACTATTTTAATCCATATTGTATAGTTAACTCAATTCATTTATATCAATAAGTATTACTCATATATGGGTTATAAATCATTATTTGATAAAGTTATGTTTTTGTTTAAACTTTTCTAAAATGTTGTGTTGTTTAAACCGAACTTATATGGCTACTCAAAAGAAAAGAAAAAAAATGTATTTTTATTTATAGATAATTTGGTTTGTTAGGTTCAAACCGAAAACCAAACCAAATTATAAAGTGGTTTTAGGTTCGGATTAGGTTTTCACAAATTAAGTTCGGCTCGGATTGTGGTTCCAACAAAAAAATCAACCCGAAAAACCCGAATCGAATAAACCGAAAAAATCGTAACCCGCACTGATGAACACCCCTAACCGCAACCACCACCATTTTTGTCATCACCACCGCCATCATCGTCACCTTTTCTGTCACCTCTGTCCGGATTCAAGAATTTCTGTTAGGGGGTGGCAAAAAATGGGTCGGTCAAATAAAACAAGAAACCATACAAATGTTCTGACCGCATGATTAATAAAGTCCATTTTGTTTAATGGCTAATCCTACTCTGTTACACACCAATCTAAATCTACTCCATGCCTCAAGTGAGGCTAGAACCCAACACCACTTTAGGTGAATGCGCGACCTTTGCCACTATACTATGTTAGTGGTTGTACTAACAAAGTTCATTTAACTTTAATAATCATTATAAATTAGTTAACCAGATTAATAATAAAATTAACATTGTGAAATAAACTAAATAAGAAAAATTAATTTCTCAACTAAATATTTAATTAGTATTTTATGTAGAAAATTCAGAATAATGGAAATATCAAGCAATTTTTCTTATTTTCAGTAAATGAAGTCAAAACAAGGTTTTGATATTTTATTTTGTTTTGTGAGTGTGTCATTTGTTAGATATAGGATGTCTGATCGTTGATTATATCAACGTTGTTATAGAGATATGATCTAAAGAGTTACACTTTAGACAACAAGCAATTAATAATGTTTAGTCGTAAACATTAAAGTTCACGAAACGCGGATTTAATAATCGGTGGATAAATATTTAGAGAAATATTTAAGCTGTTTAATTCGGTGATTAATTATTTAGAAAAGAAATAGATAATATACGAAAGGTTTAAACGTTTACTAGTTAAACGTTAAAAGGCTCAAGTTTACTAATCATTTGTAATTAGTAAAAAGTTGAGGGTTTAAAGTAATTAACAATTAGTTACATGGGGATTAACAGACTATTAGCCCGGGTGTAGTTTGTAATTATCTTGGTTATAAATTCAAACATAACTCTAAACCCTAAAGGAGCCTTTTAGACTCCTCTTGATTTGCGCAAGGCACCAACCGAAACCCCCCCCGGTTGTTTGACGTCGCCGGCCACCTCCACTTGTCGCCGTCGCCACTGTTCCAGCCATTGAAGATCGCTGTTGCTGTCTCCATCCCACCGCCATCTTCCGCGTAAACCGGGTTTGTCCACAAGATCGGGTTTAATGTTACAAACCGTGAGACGGTTTAGGTAAGTCGCGGGTTTTCATGAACTAGTCACTAGCAAGACATTCGTTGATTCAAGGTGCGAATCTTCTGGGAATCGTCAAAGGTATATTTTAACCCGCTATGGTTGGATTTTATTTATTGTCTATACGATCATGTAATTGGATCACTGTCGGGATAAAGTTTAGAACTTTATAGTCATGTGCTAAAACCGCTTCCGCCATGCAAATTTGTTTTGTAATATAATATGTTTTTACAAGTTTAAAAACATGTGCACGATTAACATCCTTTCCCTTAATTTTATTTTACAATGTGGCCCCTTATGCTTAATTTTGTTTTCTAGTGTGCCCCTTCCCTTTTCGTAATAAATTGGTCTTTATAAACAAATTTTGAAAGTTTTTAATGGAGAGTTAGCTGGTTTACGAAGTGCCTGTCCACCCTCTCCTAATAAGCTACATCCGCCCTTGACCACCGTCATTGTTTCTCTACCCCTTAGTTTTTTTAGTTAAAGGAGTGGACCTATGGCTTCTTAAGGGTGGAGGGGCTTCTTAAGGGTGGAGGGGGTGGAACCCCTTCAACCCCTAAGTACTCTAATGATGACCCAATCAAAACACGTCATGTAATGCCATGTTATTTGAACCTTAAACTACCCTAAATACAAGGGGTGGGGAAACCCTAAGTACCCTAGCATTTAAAAAAAATTAAAAACATAAATAAAATACATTAACAATAAAATTAATATTAATTTAAAAAATAAAACATACAAATAAAACATAAAAATAAAAATAAAAATAAAATTAACTAAAAAACATTAAAAATAAAAATAGAAGAACTAAAATCTAAAAATCGCAAGGTCATCTGTATTTTGCAGTTATGTTACTTTTACGTTGTAGGAAGATTTTCACGAACGGTTTAGGGATACCGTCATGCGATTCAAGAAACCTCTTAATGTCCCGGTCACATTGTTCTTGCCAGATAGCTTCTCGTTGTTCTTCCATCATGGCCAATTTTGTTTCATGCATTTTCTTTCGAAATTGTTTTTTTCATATTTTTATTTCTCTTTCATCGTCGTATAGTCATATAGAGCTTCAACCAAACTTTCCTTTCTCTTACTTGATGACTCGACCACTTTCTTCCCTTTACGTGCCCGCCATCTCGGTGTTATGTCATCGTTTGGGTCGGGGACCTTGCTAGTTAAACTGTCATTTGAACTTGTATAATTCGTAGACTCTAATGTTTTTGTTCTCTTTTGGGATTGAGATTCAAATTCCGCACCCATAACCGGAACGAGTTCCCATTTGTTATGGTCTTTTACAATCTCCTATGCGCTCATATGGGAGAAAACTCTCTTCTCGTATTGTTTTTTATACTCCTTCAACGTTTTCTTAATTATATCCGCATCATTGGTTCCACTAGCCCATCGATGTTTCTACATTTTTTTTTAAATAATAGTTAGTAAGTTAAAATGAAACTAATAAAATAATAAATTAATATTAATGTAAATTATACCACTTGGATGTATAGTCTGTTGAAATGGGACATCTTCGTATTCATCGCGCCCCATTTTGAATTTAGTTGGTTTAATGTTCGTTGACCAACATTGTTCTTATAAGGATTAAGCACTTGTCCCCAAAACGATTAGCTTTTTTGTTGATCTCCGGTTATAGGGTCCTTGGAGACCCGAATCCAAGCCTTGGCTAAGGCAAATTCCTCATGATACTCTCAAACCTTACGAGGCGCCCAGTTTTTGAATTTCCCTTTACCTCGAACGGTGTCATCTTGTTCCTCTTCTGCTTCGTCAACTTCTTCTTCCACCTCATAATGTTGTTCTTCCTCCTCATATTCGGTTTGTGGAGTGGTTTGGGTTGCGTTATGAAAGGGGTTGGGTAGATTTTGGTAGAATGAAAATTGGTTGGGTCCTTCGGGTTGTGGAAGCACAAAATGACCCGGTGTAATTTGGACGGGCATTGACGTTTGGGTAGGAGGGTTTTGGTAGAATTGAGGACATTGAAACGATGGTGGAGGAGTCAATTCGCTTGGATCCGAACGAACTTTTGGTTTATAGGTTTTGCGAGCGGATGACGGTTGTTTCCTTGGATCCATGAGTAGAGTATAAAAATTAAAATAGTAGAGTAGAGAATTAGGATTAGGAGAGTATTTGTTTGGTATAAAATTATGTATTTAAGGCTTGTATTTATAAAGGGAATTTTTTTTATTATTTTATGAAATAGCCTAAAGGCTATAATTGGTATACAACGGCTAGAATCTAACGGTCACAGCAACACACAATACATGGTTTCGTGAACAACCCGAACCCGAGCCCCAACCCCTGACTGTTGCGCCGGTGTTTTCGTGAAGCCGTTCCAACTCGATCCCCGAACCCAAGTCCATCCCTTCCACCCTAAGAGGCGAGATACACGTACACCTGCTCAAATTTAGCCCATTGTTGTAAAAGAATTCATTATTTAACATGTTTATTATAAATACGCAAAGTCTGCTTAACCCGTTTCCTATCACGACGTCCCCACATGAAGATTAAGTTTTGCATTCTACTGTTAAGTCAACCGTTTCGATTGAACTCGTATCTAACCCTCACCGATGAAAAGTTTTGAATCCATAGTTAACCAATGAAAGTTTTAAAACTTTTAAACCATATAATTTGAAACATTAACCACTAATTATGTGAAGTGATCAAAGTTCGAATTCTTTTGATAAAATAGTTATATAATCTATATGGTCAAAAGAATCCAAAAAGAGTAATAAATGAATGGAGTTTGATTTAAAGTTACGAAACCGCATGGGTGCCGGTGCAGTGTTTTGCGTTTACCCCGGAACCTCACACATATAATTATATTATATTATTTTATTTTATTTAAAGGCCTTTGAAGTTGAAGATAACTCCAAAATGTGTTTTCCCTTTGTTGGAATTACAAACTATCCGATATGTAAGATTTCCATCTCATCTTTTTTTGTTTTTAATACAACTAGTTTTTACTCCCCGCGCTTCGCGGCGGGAGTCTGGTTGTTATTTGTTTGGCTCGTTTGCGTGGAATCACAGATTCGTTATAACGTACGATACCCAAAAACACTTGAAGTTGAATACAACTGTCTTCAATAAAATGTAAACCAGAACGTTGACAAAAGAAATTGTTAAGAAAAAGGAGCATTCCGTTATTTAAAAAAACATAACGAACGAAAGTTATCATAGATAACGTTGTCGGGCCCATCGTTAATAAAATTTAAACGAAAGTATAGGCACAACGGTAAAAATAATGTTAATAGAAAGGAAACATAAAACTAAATAATAAAAAAGGGGAAAACAAATTAAAAAAATTACCGGTTCGGTTCGTCGAAAACCATAAGGCGAATCGATAATACCAATATCGATAATGATGTTGTTCGCCCATAATAGGTTCGGTTCGTCATGGTACCACAACGGTAACGGCACTCGATACAGGCAACGATAAAAAAAATCGATTTTGAATACAACTCCGTTTTAAAACAAATTTATATCGGAACGTTGGCAAAAAAAAAAAAAAAAAACGGCGCACCTGTATTTTGAAAAAAATTAACAAACGAAAGTTTATTGAACTTATGTGGCAAATCTATAAAAAAACAAAGTTTTGAGTAAAAAAGAAAAGAAAATTAAAGCTTATTTTGAACTTTAGTGGCCAGTTCATAAAAAAAAACTTTTGTAAGGAAAAAAAAAAAACTACTATTCATCCCCATGAAAAAAAAAAATTCACTATTCATTCCCATGGGAAATATATATATAGATAATATGATATATTTGAATCTATAATTGTTTTACTTTATTTTTTTCAATAATATATGTGTTGGAAATCAGACCTAAGAACACGAACACAGAATTCGATCTCAACCAAGATCGACTCTTTTAATTATATTGAAACCAATATCACTTTACAATTAATCTCTAACCATCTTATAATAAGCTCTATATTAATCCTAACCCAACTAAAACCAGGAGCGGACCTACCCTTAGGGTAGGGGTAGCCTGCGCCACCCCTCAACTTTTACGTGCAGTGCAAAAAATTTTTTTTACAGTTTTATGTATCCGATTACCCTTTACGTTACCCCCGAGCAAAAATTACGTTACCCCTTAAATTTTTTTAAAAGCTCAACACTTAATAAAAAGTCCAAAATTTTATAAAAAACCTAATACTTTATAAAAAGTCTCCACATTTTATTAAAGATTTTGAGGTATTGGGTTTTAATAAAAACATTAGGGATTTAGTCAGCCCAAATGTTTTATTAAAACCAAATAACTCAAAGTCTCACTTCTCAAACCCAACTTACCCAAGCGGTCGGCCAAGAAAAAAGACAGAGAGCGGGAACTGTGAGATTGTGAGAGCTAGAGACCAACCGCTCGACTTGAGCTGAGACCACCGCTCGGCGCCGCCTCCGCCAAACCCCAGTCCTCCGCCTCGCCAGTCGCATGTTACCGTCAAAAAAAATTGTTTACATGAAAGTAAGGTAAAAAAAAATTTTGTTTCATTTACATGAAAGTACGGTAAAAAAAATTCTGTTTACATGAAAGTCCCGTCAAAATTTTTTTTTTTGTTTCATTTACATGAAAGTACCGTCAAAAATTATTTTTTTTTTGTTACCACGGAACTTTTTTTCTAAATCTGCCACTGACTCAAACTCAATTAAAAAATCAAATAAATAAACAAGCTCACTTCTAGTATAATACGATATCAACCGAACAAATAATAAACAAATATTAATAATTATGTTTTAATCAAGATTATATTTTATTTTATTTAAAGGCCTTTGAAGTTGAAGATAACTCCAACATTGTTTTTCCTTTGTTGGAATTACAAACTACCAATCGTTAATAAATTTTCATCTCATCTTTTTTCATCTCATCTTTTTTGTTTTTAATACAACGAGATGGTTACACACGAGGTTCTATCGCGGAAGTTAGACCAATCGTTAATAAATTTAAATGAAATTGGAGGCGTAACGGTAAGAATAATAATAAAAAAAATATAAAACTAAATAACAAAAAGGAAGAAAAAAACCGGTTCGGGTTGTCGACAACCATAAAAGCGAATACCGATACGGGTTCCGATAATACGAATACCGACAATGATGTTGTTCGCTCATAATAGGTTCAACACGTCACGGTACCACAACGGTAACGACACTCGTTATAGGCAACGATACAAAAAAAACTATATTTTGAATACAACTCCGTTTGCAAAAAAAATTATATCAAAACCTTGACAAAAAAACTAAAAACAAATGCGCACTCCATATTTTAAAAAAAGTTAACAAACGAAAGTTATTAAAGAAAAACGAAATTAATAGAAAATGAAACAGGCTAAAAACGTATATTATATATGTATAAGGGTTAAAAACGAAAATGTAAAAAAAAATTACGTGTCAACATTTGAATGGACTTGGCAGCGGGAGTCCGGTCGTTTTTTGGCAACGCCACGCGGCAGGAGCTTGGTTGTTATCGGTTCGAGTCGTCGAAAACCATAAAAGCGGATACCGAGACCGATTCCGATAATATCAATAACGGTAATGATGTTCGCTCATAATAAGTTCAGTTCGTCACAGTACCACAACGGTAACGACACTCGCTATAGCATACGATAACAAAAAACGTCGATTTTGAATAAAAGTCCGTTTTCAAAAAAACTTATATCGGGACGTCGACAACAAAAAACAAAAAAACAGTCGCGCACTCTGTTTGTTGAAAAAATTTTACGAACAAAAGTTATTAAAGAAAAACGAAATTATTATAAAATTAAACGGGTTAAAAACATATATTATATATAATATAAGGGGTGAAATGAAAATAGAAAAAATACTATGAAGTGGCAAGTTTTCATTGGCATGAGCACTATTGAACAAGGTTCTACTTTAATCTTTCTTATAATATGATATATTTGAATCCATAATTGTTTTACTTTATTTTTTTTAATAATATATATGATGGAAATTAGGTCCATGAACTGAAGAATACGAGCACAGAATTCGATCTCAATCAAAATTGACTCTTTTAATAATATTGAAACCAAAACCATTTTATAATTAATCTCTAATCATCTATTTATAATAAGCTCTATATTAATCATAACCCAACTCAAACTCAATTAAAAAATTAAATAAATAAACAAACTCACTTCTAGTCTAATACGAACTCAACCAAACAAATAGTAAACTATTATTAATAATTATCTTTTAATCAAGATTAGATCCTTCAATATGAAGGTATATCCTTAAATAGATTTTTATCTATATGTTTTCGTATAGAATACGGTTTAGACTTTAGAGTATTTTTGTGGTTGATTTGACTCTTAAAAAAAAATAAGTCTATATATTTTACTAGTAGAACCTCTGTACAAAGAATATTGACGTAGATGTCATACAAACGTTAGTGACGTGGATGCCACTTAATATAACCTTTTATTGTTCATTTATTAGACTATGTGTAGCCCCTTAACGCCCCTCTACTCTTGGCTTATTGTTAAGCTATAAAATCTAGAAAATTTAGAAAAATGACCTTTGTCGACGACATGTCGTCGGAAAAAGTATTTTTTAGTTTAATTTTTATTTATTTTAAATGAGAAAAATGAATTAGGGTTTAGGGTTTTAACGACGACATATCATCGGGAAAGCCGTTTATTTAATTTAACTATTTATTTATTATTTTTCAGGGGAAAAAGTTGTACCGAAGACAGGTCATTTTAAATTTTATTTTCTATTTATTTATATTGAGAAAAATGAATTAGTGTTTAGGGTTTTAACCATGACATGTCGTCGGGAAAGCCTCACATATGCCGACGACTCTTTTCCGACAACGTTTAAACTCTATAGCGTCGGAGCTATGCCAACGAGGCCTTTCCCAACGACACCTCGCCGGAGTAACCTGTTACGACGAGACGTCGCCGGCACACAAGGGTGGCTCTATAGTACAAGCAACTAAAGCAACCGCTTTAGGCCTACAAATTTTAATGGCCCCAAAAATTGAATAAACTACATCTATATATATTTTAACGTAAAAATATATGTGATAATTTTTCAACTTTTGTGTTTTCAGAGAGAAATGATAACCTGTCAACTTTTGTACGTGTGAACATTATACGTTTTTCACGCTCCATAAAATTACATTTTTAGTAATTTTTATATAATTAGAAAACTTTCACAAAAAGCCACAATTTTGATGTTCGCTTTAGGCCCCAAAATACGTTGAGCCGCCCCTTCCGGCATAACCCGTTGTATCAGACTAAAATTCTTGTAGTAAACCGGACCTTGATTTGCAAGTTTGCCATTTTCATGACTTGTTTTGCTAAACCAGCCATAAACAGTTGACGGTCAAAGGGACGTCAAATGTAAAGCTACGAATGGTATCGGTAACGAAACACGACACCAAAAGCTTAACGAAGGAGATGGGATTGAAAGATAATAAGTTGGGATGAATTTCGGATAAGAAACGTGACCTAAGAACTTAACCGGATGCGAAACGGAAAGACTATTCGCCATAATATATGAAAATGGGGTATTTCCATGAGGAGAAGCTGAATATGAGGTATGTCGGACCGATATCCTAAGCCATAACGGTCCGACATGTGTTCCGAAGCAAATCAAGAGGTTATGACGCGTGTTTGATGACTCAGCTCCAAGTCGGACCGATATGATTTTACACGTCGGTCCGATATGCGGATGTCGGACCGATATGGTTTTAGATGTCGGTCCGACATGAGCGTAGTTTCATCCTATAAATAAGAGACATCAGTCGTTCACTTTGAAACATCACCAAACACCACTACCACACACGTACTTACACACGCATACTGAGGAGACCGAAGTGACGGTTATAAGCGCGGCGATTACGAGTGCAGAGCGTTAAAGTTACGAACGAGGAACGGACAGACGTTTAAGTGAGGAACGAGCGTAGGAAACGACCTGATATTTAAGTAAGTACACTGGACCCATACCTTAGATAAATGTTTATGTGAATTATGTGATTATGTGTTATGTGCTATATGTGGAACTAAGGTACGGGGAAATAAAGAAAGGTAATAGGAATTAGTCTAAACACTAAACAGGAATAATGGAGTAGCCACGGCGTATCCAAGGGGTGGTGGATATGCCGCTGGTACTTCCTATATATAAACCTCTTTAATACTTCGTGGTGAAACCGTTATGAATGTTTAGAGGTATAGACTAAAAGACAGGAATGAAAATATAGTAAACGAACGGGATATCTTCCGACCGGTATGTAGTTATCTGACAAACGGAATGTTCTGTCTAAGGAAAGAGTGGTGTATAAATCCCCCTGGACCCGTCACTCTTTCCTGGGAACATCTCTGTTAGAGGTACTACTCTGGAAAGATAATCACCCCAGTTTACTAAGGGAGGGCTTGATTCTAAATAAAGGAATATTTGTGATGTATTATAGGGGTGGTGGGTACGCTGCTGGTACACCGTATATATAAACCTCTTTAATGCATCATAGAGACGCCTTTAGGAGGAATTAGAGCAAGGACTGGATAAAAGCATGAGGAAGTCATGCTATCAAATAAATGATGAGAAACGCTTAATCTTAAGCAAAGGAGTATTCATGAGATGTTAAAGGGGTGGTGGATACGCCGCTGGTACTTCCTATATATAAACCTCTTTAACATAACATGACGAAACCTTTGTAAGGGATTAGAGCAAGAGTTAAGATAAAAGCATAAAGAGATCATGCCACTAAATGAGAATTAGATGGGAAAGCTTAATTCTAAGTAAATGAGTATTCATGGGACGTTAAAGGGGTGGTGGATAAGCCGCTGGTACTTCCTATATATATAAACCTCTTTAACGTAACATGGAGAATCCTTTATAAGGAATTAGAGCAGTGATGAATATAAAAGTATGAGAAGAGGTCATGCTATATGTGCAAATATGCAATGTGTGATAAATTTGAATGCATGATAGATGATCATGCCATATGTGTAAATATGAATGTATGATGGAAACGAGTCTAAGTCTTAAAATGAAATAACGGAGTACTCACGAAGTGTTAAAGGGGTGGTGGACACGCCGCTGGTACTTCCTATATATAAGCCTCTTTAATGTACCGTGGGGAAACCGTTACAAAGTTTTAAGGTGAAGATTGTTTGGGAATAAATTGGGAGGCTGTGAGTCTATGATACTCAAGAGCCCAATGAAAAGAGATATCCAGCCTACGGGGCGGGTCTCAAGAATGAATGGAAAAAGGTGCCAAGTCTACGGGACGGAAGGGCCTTAAATATGAGAATGGAAAGGTGCCCAGTCTATAGGCGGAAGGACCCGGTAGAGGTGCCTAGTCTATAAGGCGGAAGGACCTAACATGAATGATAATAAAATATACGAATGACGTGACCGGAGGTACGTCCGGAGATGGTCACGGGGGCGCCGCCCAGGAAACTTGAACAATAAGAAACTAAATGATTCCTAATAAAATAAACGATACAATGTACTTACTTAGCGTAAGCTAATTCAAAAACGTTTTCCAAACACTGCAACTTAAGAGCATATGAAATGAGGCTTCCTGAGGACGAGGCCGGTCGGAGTTGAAGGATCCGTATTTTGCATGATGTAATATGTAAAGACAATATTTTAATAAAATATACCTTTGTCATTATAGTAGCAAGGTTTTGAAAAATATGGGACCGTTTTTTGCTTTAAACTCTGATAAAATAATAAGAAATAATTAGGATGTTTCATATACCCGCCACTACTGCCACCTCGCTCAAACACCGAAAGCCAAGTACAAACAGTTTCTAGTGGAGGGGTTACCACTTCCAAATACTAATGACTTAGATTTTATGTTCATATCTAACATCGACACATTCAAAAAATTCTATCAGAACCAGAAATGGCCCAAAAGTGGGTAACTCCTTCAAATTTATTTTCGGAGTCACCTCAGGCAAAAACAACGATGAATGTCCAATTTCCTTTAGGAAAAAGAAAAAAGTAACTCTAAATTGTTGATTTCATATTGGTTGAGGATCTTGCGCGGGTTTCAGGGTGTATTCCGGCTAAGATTCCTTTTATTTATTTGGGAATTTCAGTAGGTTCAAACATGGATAGAGTGAATAATTGAAATTGTATTGTTGATAAATTTCGAAAACGTTTATCCAGATGGAAAGCGAGCATGTTGTCTATAGGATGGAAATTGACCAATGTCATTTTGGTTCTTGGCTCAATTGATACGTCGTTTCTTTTGTTATTTCTAATGCCTTCTAAAGTTAAAAAAATTGCTTAAATCTTTGTGTTCTATCTTCTTTTGGGGAGGAAATGATCAATCTAGAAAATTGGATTGGGTTAAATGAGATTTGGTGTTAGCGGATAAAGATCTTGATTGTCTAGGAGTGGGGAGTCTAGAGTCGTTTAATTTGGCTTTCCTTTATAAGTGGCGTTGGCGATTTTTTAATAATACAAGTGCTTTATGGGTTAAAGTTATTAAGTCGATTCATGGTTAATATGGGAGTTTATTTGGTGGAGAGCGGTTAAGTTTAGTCCCGGGGGTTTGGTCTCAAATTCTTCGGCCCATTCTCTTTCTTAATGATAAGGATATTATTCCTTTATTATCTATAAGAAAGAGAGTGGGGAATTGTGCTAGTACTTATTTCTGGACATATACTTAGGTTGGGGATTAGTCTTTGTCGACTAAATTCCTGAGAATTTAAAATCTTGAAAGTGATAAAAGGTGCCTGCAAGGCCTCATACCCGGGAGACCTCATGCGTTTGATTTACTCATTCACAAACAGTTCTTAAAATTTAAATAACATTAAGTAGCGGAATTAAACGTCATCACATTGTTTCAAAATGGCAATACATTAAAACTTTGTCTTTAAACATTGATAACGGATGTCAGTCATTTATCGTCGGGTAACTCATCTTTAGCCAAGCAACATCTATTCATCAATCCTCTAGCCTTAACCTGACATGCATACTAAAAGTCAGCTAACGCCGGTGAGTTCAAGTCTTTCGTTCAATTTAAGAAAATGGTTTATTGTTCGTTCATTCGTTAGGGTTTTAACATTCATAAGTAAAACATGGCTTAACATTCATTCAAACATTCAAAACATTCGTATAGAAAATCATTTAACATTTCATTCAAGTCATACAAGAAATATCTAAATCTGTATTACCATCCATTCATTCATCACACTTAGGACCCATAGGTCACCAAGGTGATCCGTTCACCATTCACGGGTCACGTTAACCCCGAGTGACAGTCGCCACTCCCATTCCCGATTGTACAACCATAATACCATTGGTAGGATATATAGGCACTACCCCTGTAGTACTTATGGTACTATGGCTTTCCCATAATATACCATAAAGGCTGGGAATTTCATTCCCAGATTTCATTCGTCAATTCCATTCATTCGACATATTAGATTTGTAATGACATCTTAAAAACATTGCCCGTTTTTCTTTTTATAAAACATTTCATTCATTTATAAAACCCTTATCTTTCATTTCAAACCATCTCTTCTAAAACATTCCATCTCATAAACATTTCTTTCATAAATCTTTCATGTCACAAACGTTCTTGTTTCAAACATCCTTTCTTTAGCAAAACAGTCATTTCATAAACATTTCATTTAACAATCATTTTATAAACATTTCAAGAGTATGCATATCACCCTAGAAACAAGTAAATAGGGATTCTTGACTCACCTATTACGCTATCCAAACACGCCTTACCAACTCTGTCTAAAAGCGTTACCTTCAATCTGAATTAATGGATAACACATCAATTCTCTGCTTCCTAAGTTATCAGGCGAAACTAGCTCACTTTCGCTTTCTGAGCTCTAAGCGACACTAACAGTTTCGCCTCATTTGGCTAGGCGACACCAGGTTAGTTTCGCCTTCCTTTAACTCAGCGACACTAAGCAGTTTCGACTTATAGATAGTTTCGCTTTCCTGGTTAGTGTCGCCTGATCGTCTTCTCCAGCAGAAACCCTAGTTTCTGCATGGTGATGGCGACTCAAGCTTTCTACGTCCAAGTTTCTACTTTTTTACGTTCAAAACCTGTAGTTTTCTTTCGTGATTCCAGATCTATATGTTGGATATATGATGTCCGATCATCAATTAAGTCAACGTTACTAACGAGGTACGATCCAAAGAGTTACACTTTGGGCAACGAGCAAATATATAATATTTAATTGTTAAATATTATAGTTTACAAAAGACGGATTAAATAAACGGCGGATTAATATTTAGAGAAATATTTATCGGTGAATGAGTTAATTAATTATTTAGCAAAATAATTATTTACGGGGAGTTAATGTTTAAATGTTAAACATTTAATGAATGTATTTTTGCTGATTATTTATAATTAGAAAAATACATGGTTAATAATTAAACATTTAATTATTAGTTGGGTATTAACTGTTAATACCTCAGGGCCCAGTCTGTAGGTAGGGTGGTTATAAATATATCCTTAACTCATAACCCTAATACAGAGTTGAAAGCCACCATCTAAACATGTGCCCCCTTGCTCCCATTCGGTCGACGCCACCACCAATGCGAGCAGCCTTGTGACACCGTGAAGCCGGGAACACCGCCGCCGTCCCTAGCTGTGACCGCCGTCGCCGCCGTCACCGGTTCTCTTTGTGAATTCGTATGACTTTTTGCTACAGGTTTCGTGTACGTGTCATCTAGCGTGACGCTCGTTGATCTGAGATGTTCTTATTTGGTTATCGTCAAAGGTATAATCTTTGAACACCCTATGGTTGGTTTATGTTATATTGTTTGCATGTAATCGGGTCACTCTCCGGAATCCAGATCTGATCTGTTATTAGTACTATGAATCGTTTCTGCTAAATATATCTGATTTATT
The DNA here is from genome assembly GCA_023525975.1 of Smallanthus sonchifolius. Lineage (NCBI taxonomy): Eukaryota > Viridiplantae > Streptophyta > Magnoliopsida > Asterales > Asteraceae > Smallanthus > Smallanthus sonchifolius. Next base: position 53,669,133 of record CM042025.1, on the reverse strand, counting down.
TATTTAAAAGATTTAAATAATTATTGTTTTTAAAAGTTAAAAACTGGTACTAGATTCCCAACAGTGGTATCAGAGCCACCTTTACGCGCGTTTAGACGTATTTTTTTTAAATCGATCTATTGTTTTATTTGTCAAAACTTTTGTTTGACAAAGGATCGAGCCTTTATCGTTTATTGTGATTGTGTTGAATGAATCGATCACTAGAGACATGTGGTTGTATTGTTTGTGTTGGTTAATTTTTCTTTGTATTTTATGGGTTATTTGGAATCCCGATGTAATAGTTAGGTTTATTTTATTTATTTATTTTTAGTGTATCTGTAAACAAATATTGTGATCCTAAAGAGATGAAGACTAGAAAATCAAGGCGGACAATGACAGGATAAAAGATGGAGATCTTAGACTAAGTGGGAGATAGCTGATTTGTTGATTTTGTTATCCCTTAGACCAGTCTGGTTATTCGTTTGATGGCTCGAACAAAACCGGACAATTTTCTAGTTGTTCGGTTCTATGTTTTATTTATTTTTGTGATATAATTATTTAAGATAACAATTAAACCACAAAATTTTTATAAAACTTTTAACACAATTTAAAACGAAGAGATGATTAAATTGTTTATTTTTCTCGGAAATGTAATTAAATAAAAATGTGTTTTATTTAAAAGTAAAACAAGTTCTAAATTTAATAATTTTATTTAATATAATTTTAAATTAATTAAAGAGTCGATTAGTTTAAAATTAGTTCGCGACAAATGACCAATTTAGATTAAATAATGTATTTAAAATTGGATCGTGTCTAGTGTTGAAACTTGTTTCATGAACTAAAATTAGTAAAATCGGTTTACTAATATTGCACGACTTGTATCATGCTACTCGTCGTCCAAAATGTGTTTGACCCGAAACGATAATTTTTTAAAACATTAAAGAAATCCCAATATAAAATCGATATTTCTGCGCCACCCTAAATTATAACACTTCAACTAATCTATCCGAATCCTCGGTGTTAGTAAATTACCCTGTATCCGGCCCTACGGTTTTGGTTTAAGGTAGAACCGCGATTCCTGAGTTACTTAAGTCGGGTCTACAGTTATAATTGAAGGACAACTTTCACTTAAGTCGTTTAAGTGGGCGTAGTTAAGGGAAACATATCCAAGCGTGATAATACTCGTCATACCCCTCAAACCGAGAATTATATAGTTGATACGATTGGTAATTGTTATCTGCCTGTCTAGCTATGCCAGTGAAGAGTGCTCAACCATTCACTGAGACATGATAAACCGGGATCTCATTCCTAATTATATAATTTTTCAATTGGGTCATAAATTTTAATTAGGTCATTATGAATGAAAATACTAAAACCATTATTTTGAATTTTTGTAGATGTCTAACGAATCTAATCCAAATTCCTTATTCTCCCTAAAGTCAATCCTTGAGAAGGATAAGCTTGACAACTCCAACTTCATGGACTGGTTTCGAAACCTGAAGATTGTCATCAGGGCTGAGAAAAAACTGTATGTTCTCAAGGAACCGAACTTCTTCTAAGAACCAGCTGCTGCTACGGGACAAGCCCGTAAGACCTGGGATAAGCATCTTGATGACTCTATCAAGGTCTCTTGCTTGATGCTGGCGTCTATGATACTAGAACTTCAGAAGAATCTGGTGGACATGCCGGCATACGACATGATTAGGCAGCTGTAGGAAATGTTCCAGCAGTAGGCCCGCCATGAATGCTTTGAAGTGATAAGATCACTAATAAGTTGTCGTATGCAAGAAGGTTCTTCGGTTAGCACTCATGTGTTGAAGATGAAGGGGTACATTGATCATCTAGCACGTCTTGACTCCCCATTAAGCAATGAAGCCAGGGATATTATCCTCAACTCGCTGAAAAGTCATATGATGAGTTCACTTTGAATTACAATATGAATGTTTGGGACAAGACCATCGCGGAATTGCATATGATGCTAAAGACTGCCGAGATGAACATACTGATTCCTACTAAGTCTGGTCCAGTGCTGATGATCAAGGAGGGTCGTGTTAGGAAATTTGAAACCAAGAGAAAATGCAAGAAAAGTTGCAAGAGCAAAGGCAAAAGCAAAGTTGTTGCCAAGAAACCTCTAAAGGATGTCAAATGATTTCATTGTGATGAAGCCAGACACTGGAGGAGGAACTGCCCAAAGTATCTAGCCGAGTTGAAGCAGAAGAAGTCTGGTGGAGGACAGTCCCAGGTATGTTCGTTATTGAGATCTTCTCTATGTCTAGCAAATCTTGGGTGTTTGACACTGATGTGGTTATCAAATTTGTAATAATTTTCAGGGACTAAAGAATATTAGGATATTGAAGCAAAGCGACCTGGAGCTCCATGTGGGAAATGGGAAAAAGGTTGCAGTGAAGGCTGTAGGAGAATACACTCTTTTACTTCCTTCTGGTTTAAAACGTGTTTTGAACAATGTTTATTTCATTCCTAATTTGACTAGGAATATTGTTTCAGTATCCGCTTTGCGGGAACAAGGATTTAATTATGCTTTTGACAATGATATCATTTTTGCATATTTAAATGGTTTGTTTTATTTCTTTGCAAAGCCTCACAATGGAATCTATGAGATAGAAGTCCACGATAATAACGTTCTATTTAATATCTCCTCCAAACGTACGAAATTTGATTTCAATGATACGTATCTCTAGCATTGTAGACTTGGACACATAAACAAGAATCGCATGAAGAAACTCCAGACGCCGGAATTTTGAATTCTACTGGTCAAGAGTCATTTGATGATTGCGAATCATGTTTAAGTGGAAAGCTAACAAGGATCCTTTTACCGGTATCGGTCAAAGAGCTAAGGATCTGTTAGGACTTGTATATACTAATATATGTGGTACATTCAGAACAATGTCTAGAAGTGGAGAGAGATACTTCGTTACATTTACTGATGACTTCAGTAGATATGGATATGTTTATCTTATGAAGCATAAACATGAAATGTTTGAAATATTCAAACAGTACCAAAACAAAGTACAAAATCAGCTTAGTAAGACGATTAAGATGCTTCGATCTGATCCAGGTGGTGAATATCTTAGTCAAGAGTTTGACAAACATCTAAAGAAATGTGGGATCATTTCTCAGCTTACTCCACCAGAAACACCACAGCTTAATGGTTTGTCCGAAAGGAGAAATCGAACTCTATTAGATATGGTTCGATCTATGATGTTTCGTACAAACCTCCCACACTCCTTCTAGAGTTTTGCTCTCGAGACTACTACAAGAATCATAAATCTAGCTCCTACAAAGAAGGTGGAAACTCCTACCTTAGGATTTGGGGATGTAACGCATATGTTACAAGTGAATATAAGGAGAAACTAAATCCCCGTGGCGATAAAGTTGTTTTCGTCGGATACCTTAAAACAATCGGTTACTATTTCTACAATCATGCTGAAAACCGAGTATTCATTAAACGCATAGCTACCTTCTTGGAGAAAGAACTTCTTGCGCGAGGGATTGGAGAGAACCGTGTGGGTATGGATGAGATCCGAGAACCACAAGTAACCGAACCTCAAACTAAATCTGCCATTCAGCATGAGACTGCTGAAACTGAATATAGAAATGTTCAAGATTCAACTGTGACACAAGCTATTCACAGAAGTTCTAGGGATCGTCATGAACCCGACCGGTATATCGGGATTGACCAGAATGACGACATCCTGAAAGTTGATCAGGCTAAGCCCACTAGTTACAAATCTGTAATCTTAGATTCTGAATCTAAGAAATGGCTTGAAGCCATGGATGTTGAAATCCAATCCATATACGACAACCATGTATGGGACTTGGTTGACCTTCCTCTCGAAAGTCGGACCGTAGGAAACAAGTGGATTTTCAAGAAGAAAATCGACATGGATGGGAATGAGCAAACCTTCAAAGCAAGGCTGGTAGCGAAAGGCTTTACTCATACTCAATGAATTAATTACGATGAAAACTTCTCGCCAGAATCCTTGCTTAAGTCGATTAGGATCTTGCTTGCCATTGCCGCGTATTATGATTACGAGATATGGCAAATGGATGTCAAAACCGCGTTCCTAAATAGGCATCTTACTGAAGATGTCTATATGGTTCAACCGAAAGGTTTTCAAGATCCAAAGAGTCCTAATAAGGTATGCAAGTTAAACTAATCCATTTATGGATTAAAACAGGCATCCAGAAGCTGAAATCTTCGCTTTGACTAGAAAATCAAAGAGTTTGGTTTTGTCAAGAATGAAGATGAATCGTGTGTCTACAAGAAGGCAAGTGGGAGCCATGTGACTTTTCTGATTCTGTATGTAGATGACATACCGCTCATTGGAAACCACATCCCTATGCTACAAGACGTAAAGTCCTGGCTGGGTAAGTGTTTTATAATGAAAGATCTTGGTGAAGCTGCTTATATTCTGGTAATAAAGATCTATAGAGATAGATCAAAGCAGCTTATAGGTTTAAGTCAAAGTATATACATTGATAAGGTCATTCGACACTTTTTCATGCAAGACTCTAAGAGAGGGTCTTTATCTATGGCACATGGAACCGTACTGAATAACAAACATTGTCGTCAGTCTGACGAGGACAAGAAGAAAATGGAAAAGGTTACATATGCTTCTGTAATTGGTTCGATCATGTATGAAATGCTATGTACTAGACCTGACGTATCATACGCTTTAAGCATGACTAGCAGGTGTCATCAAAATCTTGGTGAGAGTCACTGGATAGCTGTGAAGAACATCCTTAAGTACTTAATATGAACTAAGGACATATTCTTGATATATGGAGGACTGGAAGAAGAACTAGCTGTTAAATGTTACACTGATGCTAGCTTCTAGACTGATCGAGATGATTCTTGATCACAGACGGGATTTGTGTTTGTTCTGAACGGTGGTGCCATCACTTGGAAGAATATTAAACAAAGTGTTGCTGCTCAATCCACCACTGAATCGGAATACATTGCCGCTTCGGAGGCTGCTTGGATGAAGAAGTTCATTGCTGATCTCGATGTAATGCCTAGCATTCAGAAACCAATCGAGATACTGTCTGACAATACTAGTGCTATTGCTCAAGCCAAGGAACCAAGGTCACACCATAGCACGAAGCACATACTCAGAAGATTTCATTATATCAGGGATATATTGGAACGGGGAGACATCGTGTTAAACAAAGTTCACACAGATCAGAATCTAGCCAACCCGTTCACTAAGCCTATGCCTCATTCTAAACATGAGGAGCATGCTGATAAGATAGGCCTTAGATTTTCTAGAATTGGGTTTGATCTGTATTTAGTATTTGGTGCTTTCGAACAATACAGTTGCATTAGTTTTTATATTTGATTTAATGGTTAAATGCATATAAATATATGTTACTGTGTTCGATAGTTTATACGTTTTAGAAATCCTTGAATGTTATATTCTAAATGTCCGTAGTCGATCAGATTCATGGGAATCAATCTGAATGTAAGACTACTGTGAATCGGATGGTTGGTTCATTATGAATGAAAGACCAAGAAGTTGGAGATCATGATTACAGATAATTATTAGAGAATAATTATTGGACGTAACTCGTTTCAAAACTATATCCATGGATCAATGTCTTGAGATGTTTTGAATATGGTAAGATCTATCGATCCTTGACCCGAGGCACATACTAGAACAAACTTTGACTAAAGTTTGTTCTTTGATCTTAGCTAACGTTGTACCTTAATATGCAGTAATAAGGGTATGATCAGGAGTAAACTGAAGTTTAGTGGGAGTTGTATGTGGCCAAAGGAATTCTGTTCTTCTTTATTTAGGAGTTGGACATTCTGGCGCCCTGGTTGATTCGAATTGGTGTAAAACGCATGGCCATTCTTAAACTAAAGAGTAGTTTGTTTAGACCATTTTGAATTGGAGAACGAGAACAAGAATAGTTGAACCACATATGAGAAGTGAGTAGTATCCATGTCTCATGTTCAACGGATGCTCTAAACAGAAATGATACATAGATATGTTTCCCATGACTGTTACACTTGGTAAAGAAAATGCTACTTGTACAAAAGGAAATAGTTTGACGATTGTAATACGTCATGCCTTGCTCGGGGCAGTGAGATACAGCTAGGCGTCCACCACTGTCTACGTTGAACTGATTAATTGATAAATCGTCCAAGTGGGAGATTGTTGGATATATGATGTCCGATCGTCAATTAAGTCAACGTTACTAACAAGGTACGATCCAAAGAGTTATACTTTGGGCAATGAGCAAATATATAATATTTAATTGTTAAATATTATAGTTCACGAAAGCCGGATTAAATAAACGACGGATTAATATTTAGAGAAATATTTATCGGTGAATGAGTTAATTAATTATTTTGCGAAATAATTATTTACGGGGAGTTAATGTTTAAATGTTAAACATTTAATGAATGTATTTTTACTGATTATTTATAATTAGTAAAATACAGGGTTAATAATTAAACAGTTAATTATTAGTTAGGTATTAACTGTTAATACCTTAGGGGCCTAGTCTGTAAGTAGGGTGGTTATAAATATATCCTTAACTCATAACCCTAATACAGAATTCAAAGCCACCATCTAAACCTATGCCTCCTTTGCTCCCATTCGGTCAACGCCACCACCACCGCCGTGGGCCGCCTTGCGCCACCGTAAAGCCGGGAACGCCGCCGCCGTCCCCAGCCGTGACCGTCGCCGCTCCCGCCTTGCGCCGCCGTCGTCGCCGATTCTTTCTGCGCATTCGTGTGACGTTTTGCTGCAAGTTTCGTGTACGTGTCATCTAGCGTGACGCTCGTTGATCTGAGGTGCTCTGATTTGGTTATCGTCAAAGGTATAATATTTGAACACCCTATGGTTGGTTTATGTTATATTGTTTATACGCGTGTAATCGGATCACTGTCCGGAATCCAGATCTGATATGTTATTAGTACAATGAATCGCTTCTGCTAAATATATCTGCTTTATTTATTTAAAAGGTTTAAATAATTATTGTTTTTAAAAGTTAAACATTGGTACTAGATTCCCAACACTAAAATCATTTTCTCATTTAACCCGTAAAACCCGACCTTTTATTCGGAAAACCCATAAAACCCATCAAAACTAAAAACTCGGATTTGGATAGGTTTCTTACCTCAAAACGACGCCCTTCTTCAGCTGATCTTTACCCGAGCAGTGGAGATAGGCGTATGATCGATCTTTTCTACGATTTCTCTCTCTAGGGTTGTGGAGCTTGTTTGGTGCAAATGGCTGATTCTTGGAAATGGTTTAGGGCTTTAAGCCTTCCATTACACCCTTTTATCGGCCCAAACTTGGCGCAACATCGCGGCCCATGAGCCCCATCCATTTATTCCATTTCTTTTGTTTTTAAAACTCGACTCTTATTATGTTATTATTTTCGGGATGTTACAATGTCTTATTAAGGATAGAATCGAGGACTTGACGGGTAGGTGGAAATGGCGTAGATGACCTAGAGGGGGGATTGAAGCAGCTGATCAAGTGGTCGAGCTTACTTCGTTACTCGAGGGACTTTTACGCTCAAATGATAAGGATTATTGGAGGTGGTGTTTGGATTTTCATGTTGACTTTACAGTGAAGGAGACTAGAAAGTTCATTGATTGGATTTTGCTTTCGGAAGTGATTCTCCAACTAGATGTAACATGTTTGTCCCTAAAAAAGTTAACATATTAGCATGGCGTATTGTTTTGGACCGACTTCCTACTAAGGTTAATTTGAGTAGTAAGGGGTTGTATATTCCATCTTTGCTATGTCTGTTGTGTTCTGATCAGATTAAATCGTTGGATAATATTATGGGAGAATGTTCTGTGGTTGTGATGACTTGGAAGTTGCTTTTCAGGTCGATTGATATTGTTCCCCTCGGAGGTGTTAAGACCGAATCATCTTATTTTTTATATTGATAACTTGGGCATCCCTAAAGTGAATAAAAGTTTGGCGTGGAATCTGGACGGGTTGGTGGGTTTTGTGGCAGTTTCGTAATGACTCGATTTTTAATCCCACGGAGTCCCAAAAAGATGGGATTTATGATCTTATGGTTAATTTTTTTATTTTTATGGTTCGGTGGTAGGAATCGAAAAGCTAATTTCTGATGGGACGATTGTATTAAAAATCCTATCTTATTGATGTAATTGATTTTTGACTTGGCTAGCTTTTTCTAGTCAACCGTTATATATATATATATATATATATATATATATATATATATATATATATATATATATATTTTCCGTTGATAAAAAAAACTCCAAATTGTAAGCCTCACTACCAAACTATGAGGAAGTCGTTGATCAAAATTTGATAAAACCCATGCATAGATATGATGATCGAAGTTGTATAAAATACTTAGAAAATAGTTTCATACGTTGGTTAGCGTATATGCGTAGTGAAATGCCTTAGGTATGTATAAGATGATCATAAATTGGTTAGCTTAGATATATTTCACTAAGATTGCATTAAGAAATATTTTGTGCAAGTGTTTAACATGATGACAAATAAGCTTCATGCGTAGACATTACAATTTGTTAGTGCAATGCCTTCTACGATGATATCACCAATGTAATTTATCTTCTGTTATTTTAAATTTTTTTAAGATAAAAAATGTAAATAATTCATTTTATTTTACACATTCATACAATATTTAGTATTTTACTTAGATCCATCCCTATATATGTGCGGGTTGGTTCCCCTACAAAACATAGTTTGGCTAAAAATCCTAAGATATTGTATGCATGAATGTATGGTGTAATGGAATGAGTCATTACGATAGAAAGAAAAGAAAAATGTTTGTTAATCATATAGAAATAGAAATAACCACTACATAAGGAATGTGATTCTTTCCTATGTAATGATTTTAACCATGACCTGACCCATGACTTGAACCATGACCTGACCCATGCCCGGACCCATATACCCAAATCATGACCAGACACATGCCCCGAACCATGGCCTGACCCATGCCCTGACCCATAACCAGTTCCTTGACCCGTCTCATGACCCGATCAATGGCCCGAACCACGGCCCGGCCCATGACCCGACCCATGACCCGACTCATGACCCGACCCATGACCCGACTCATGACCCGACCCATGACCCGACTTATGACTCATGACCCGAGTAGGGGTGTTCACGGTCCGGTTTCAAACCGCGAAAACGTCCAAGCCGGTCATCGGTTTGGTTTCGCGGTTGGTTTTTTTTTAACTTTCAGTCGGTCGGTTTCAAAAGTTTGAAACAATAGTGAACAGTTTGGTTTACGGTTTTTACCAAAAACCGGTCGTAAAAATCCGGACCGTATCTTACTTTTTATATATATATATATAGTTTATTTTGGGCTAAACAATGAAATCATTAACACTATAAGGCACTTGGACATCATTTCAGTTAACTTAGATAACATTTGACAGCACTTCAGTTAGCTCCTGTGAACACATTACGGTAAGCTTGGACAACATTTTTTGGACAACTTGTTTTAAGCTTATTTTGGACAGCTTTTTGTGATCTGGTTGTTGTGATAGAACTGTTATTTTTAGCTAGTTTGAACTAGTTTTAGACAGCTTTTTAGCTTCTTGTGAACTGGAGATTGGTAGCTTCTATTTGCTTTCTTTTGTAACATGTATGTATTTGTGGGCAGCTTCTTCTTCATGTAATCTTGTATGTATTTTTTTTTTAGTTTTTGTTTATTTTGGCAGCTTGTGTAAAGGCCTAAACAGTTTGTGCCTAAAAGGCCCAAACCGTGAAACCAGACCGTTAATAATGGTTCGGTTTGGTTTGGTTTTAATTTTCAATGGTTCGGTTTGGTTTGGTTTTAATTTTCAATGGTTTGGTTTTGATTTTCAATCATAGAAAACGGTTATTAATTGTTTGGTTCACGGTTTGAACTAAAAACCGCGAAAACCGGATCCTGAACACCCCTAGACCTGACACATGACCCGGACCCATGACCCGAACCATGAACTGTCCCATGGCCCGAACTATGCCCTGAACCATGCCCCAAACCATGACCCGACCCATGCCCTAACCCGTGGCCTGAACCATGACATGTCACATGACCCACACCATGGCCCAGCCCATAGCCCAGTCCATGGCCCGTCCCATGACAACCCGACCCATAATATAAATTTATTAGTTAAAAATATTTTATTTTTAATAAAATATATTCCTGTCTGCTAGACATCACAGAATAATAATTCAATTCATTTTTATAGGGTAACCAAACAAGACATTGAAATGGTAATGATCCATTCTTTCCCTGGTCTATTCCATTCACTCGTCAATTTCATTAACTTGTTCATTACATTCTTTCTTTCATTACATTACCTCATATCAAACAGACCCTAAGAAGTAGTTTGAGCCATCAAATTTGCTATTAAAAGGGTTGAGATTCAAGAGGGGAAAGAATGGGTCGGAGGGGTATTTTGGAAAACGCAATATTGTTGATTTTTTTAGGTTTACCTGTTTTTTTAAAACGTAAATAACTCTTTTATATGACACTATTTAAAAAAATTACATGTAAAAACGAGCATTTTTTATTTTTAATTTGAGTATAGTATTGATATATTTAAAAAAATTACATTGTCCGAAACTGTATGGTTTTACCATAAAACTACGAAGTTTTGGGATTGAATCCAAAAAACAACACATTCTGTGATTGAATCTAAAAAACAACACATTTATACGCCAACACAACACAAAATTGTAAACCAACATAATTAACTAAAACAACACATTTTGATAAAATGCTACAACTAAAACAGAACAAACTAGCAGTTAATCAGAAGGACTAAATACAAATAACAAACCGACACATAATAAAACAACAAACCATCGCATAATAAACAACAACCGGCACAACATCTTTTAAATGATGTAAATAGCAAACTAGAACAAACAGCAAACCATCACATAATAAAGACCAAAAGCAACACATATATAAGCAACAAGCTAGCAATCCAACACATCATCTTTTTAATGGTATAAATAGCAAACCGGTACAAGAAACCATAAATCCGAAAGACCAAAATACGCTCCTTATCATTCTTAAGCAATAATGTCTTTTTATTTCAGCATTCCCATATTATATAAATGGTATAAACAACAAACAAGGGTGGGGGTTGGGTCCAATAACAAAGTCATTTGAAGTTAGAGTGATAAAGCTTCCCTTGAGCTTAAGAGTTCGAGCGCCGCCCGTGACCGTGTTAGTGTGAATTATTAAAAGTAGTTTAGAGGTGCCCAAAATAAGGTATATTGCTATTAAAAAAACAACAAACCAGCACAACATATTGTTTTATACATTTTACGTACTTCTATTACTATTTTTGTCAAACTTATATAAACTCCCCGTTATAAGTCATAGCTCACAACTCACAACTCACATATCTAACTCCAACTAACTTTATAAAACATTGTTTGGTTTTATAAATATAATATCAAATAGTCACTTTGAAAAAATGAAAGTTACACAGCCTCTAAAATGATAGAAAAGTGACATAAAACAGTGTAAAAGAACTTTAATTAATGAATTAACAATTTAGATTTACTATAATTAATCAACAATTAACATATATAATTTGAAAAAATAATGTATAAATTGTCGTACCAATGTATGTAACCTTTGACCAAGTCAAATGTAATCCATCATTCCAGCTGATTCTTGAGAATTCCCAAAAGAAATAAAATAAAAAGAGAAATTTACAAATATAAAAACAATTAACCCAGCTGGGTAACAGTTGGGTCAAATTAATAATTCTTAAATCATTATTATATATATTTAAAGTTAGGCAGTAAACTTTAATTACCAATTGGGCACATGGACTTCCCAAAGTCATACACTTCTGCACTTGTTCTTTTCCTTTGCATAAAAATGTCAAAATTTTCAGCTATCTCATATTTGCATGCTTTCAATTTTTTGTTAAATGTCCTTTACAAGGTTATAACATTATCGATCATCTTCTTTAGCATCGAGTCACACGAATTTTTATAATAGTTGTGTTTAAAAACATAGTTATATATTTTGCATTGTCTTAAAATGAATCGGATTGTTTGGGTAGACTTACCTTTTTTTATATATTTTGCATTGTCTTAAAATGAATCGGATTGTTTAAACACATATAAAGACGTGTGCCCATTACAATATTCTTTGATCTCTACCCATTATAATATAGTATGCATAACAAACAAACTAAATGCATAAGTTACATGAATTGCATTTTATTTCATGGTTTCGTATATAGATTATATTACAATATTATTTGATCTCTACCTTTATGCCTAGAAGGGTGTCCATGGCTACATTGTACCAAGCACAGATCCAGGTCCCGCAATACATCCTCTGATCCTAGGTGACTTACCATGCATCAATGGGTAAGCCACATACAAAGACGAACATTACAAGACCACCATACACTTCGTCTTCGTTATCTAAGGCTATTTACCATGTGAGCCCACCAGTCTCTATTGCTGGTTGGGAGCATCACATGTTAACAATAACTTTAATATGTGTTCACATGATAGATACGGGTCTTGCTCGACATTCCGAGACCACCAATTCATGCCCTATATGTTACGCCCATGCCACGGAAGAAATGCATGACTACCACTTCTTGCTGCATGACTAACAACGATCTTCAACTTGTTAACGTGTCATGGGGAGATAATTTACATACGACTCCCAAACAAATATCTTCCATACTTTGAAATACCAATACATTACAGTTTAAAGGTTAGAGAGACCAGGCGAGGTACAACAAAGACTATTTGTAGTAATTTTCACCCGTGTGTGTTTTGCAATTCTTAGAAACATCAAGAGTTAGTATATATAGGTTCTGTTTTCGACCGATTTCTGACGGAATTTCGTCGAAAAACCTGACTAGACAATTTACTAGGAAATCGTGTTATATGGGAAACTGACTTTTTTGGGAAAGGTCAACGGTTCCAACGGATGTCCGTCGGAAACAGCTACCATACAAATGCTCATGCATCTAACTTGAAAAGCCGGACAGTGATCGGAAAGCTGTTACCAACGGATTACTGATGGATTTCCGTCCGTCAGTAAGTTTGTGACAGATTATTGACGACCGTGGATTTTATTTAAAAGAAAAAATAATAAAAGGGTGTACCGACGGAATTTTGTTACCAATATGTCGAAAATAATCCGACGGCTGCGTCCGTCGAATATAGTGTTGTTTTGTTGTAGTGTTAATTATGTGATTTAATATTTACTATATGAAAGAAAATTATTATATTTATATAACTAACACACTCGTTTATGCCATGATCGAGTCTAGTCAAATTCAATATATATATATATATATATATATATATATATATATATATATATATATATATATATATATATATATACATATATATATAAAACTCAACTTCGAACTCGTTTATTAAATTCACATTAATTTAGGTTGAAGCTCGGGTTTGAGTTATGCTCGATTCGACTTTTAACAAGTCGATCTCAAATAGTTCACGAGGGGCTCGAATCATTTACACACTTTATATACACCGTCTAACAAAATAAAATATTTTTTTAGATTATATAGAAAAATGTAAATATTATCGATGGTAATATATTTTCAAATTGTCATTTACTTTTTTACCCATCATTAATTACCATTTTGTAAAATTAACACCTTTAATTTTGTTCACACCTATTTTGTTCATATTAAAATGTGTATACATTGTATATATCTAGGTACTCTCAACAACAAAATGAACAAGTATATAGTATGAACAAGGGGCGTTGCAATTGATTTTTCTCTTTGGGTTTCTCTTTCATAGACCCTTCATATCCTCTCTTTCTTTTGATTCAACCCTCAAGCATTCGTCTTCTGATCATCCATTAATCAGTCCATCCATACATCCATGTGCATATCATCCCCTTATTAAATACCTATCAAAATTACACAAAAACATATTTTTTACTGTTTTCATGGCGGCATCCATGAACAACTGGCTAGGTTTCTCACTCTCACCTCAAGATCAGCAACAAATGGTTGATTCTCAGTCACCTATTGTTGATAACTTCAACTCCGATAGCATTTCCGGCACCGGAGAATGCTTTGATTTGGGTTCCAACGCCGTCCACTCCTCCATACCTTCTCTTAACCTACCTCCTCCTTTTGGTTTACTTGAACCCTACCATAACCACCATGGTGAGTTAATTAATTTTCTTGTTTAAGTTTCAAGATTTTACTATGTTATTATTTCTTGATTTCAATTAACTCATTAAACATGTTTTTGTTTAGATTTAATTATAATTAGTTGCATATTTTTGTTTTATTTTACTGACTAAAAGTATGTTCTTTGTTCTATTTTGGTCATAAAAAACATCTTTTGATGAATAAAATAGAAGCAAAACAATATTTTTAATGGTGATCTTCTATTTATAAATTTACAATGATCAAAATGAAAAAAAAAGTGATGCAATTAGCTAGTATCTTTCTTGGTATTTTATACAAATTTTTATTTTTTTATCCAAGATTTTTGTAGGGTTTTTTTTTGTTTTTGAAGAAATAAGACTCCCCAGATTATAAAAATAAAATCTTGATGGTTTTTTTTGGTGAATTTACAGATTGGAATATGAAGGGAAGCTCAGAATTGTCTATGTTAATGTCTGGTGGTGGTTCATGCAATGAAAACCCTGAAATCCCACCTCCAAAGTTTGAAAATTTTCTAAGTGTTGGTAATAGCGGAAGCTATATGTACCAACTTCCGCCGCAGGCGGCGGTCGCCGACGTCACAACTACCACACACGACACCACTAGAGGAACCACCGCCACCGCCACTAGTAGCATTGGTCTTTCCATGATAAAAAACTGGCTCAGAAACAACCCAACTCCATCTAACCAAAACGCCACCACCGGACCGCCGGAGATTCAAGAAAACGGTGAAAGAACGGCGGCGATGAGTGTTTTCTCCGGTGGTGGTAGAACCAACGAGCTTTCACTTTCCATGGGCACAGGTGACGGTGGTGGGTTTGTTGTCGGTGGCGGTGGCGGTGGCGGTGGCGGTGGTGGTGGTGGTGACGATAGTTTGTCTTCCGATAATAAACGGCAGCAAATGGTGGTGGCAACCATCGGAGATAGTGAAAACGGCGGTGGCGGTTCGACTGAGGTGGTGGCCCGGAAATCTATTGATACATTTGGACAAAGAACTTCCATTTACCGTGGTGTTACAAGGTGAAAAATATAATTTTTATTTGTATATTTAATGATTTCTTTAAATTATTATTATTTTTTTATTTTTTTGTAAAAAATATATTTAGGGTTTTTTGGGTAGTGCAGACACAGATGGACGGGGAGATACGAGGCCCATTTATGGGATAATAGTTGCAGAAGAGAAGGACAAGTTCGTAAAGGAAGACAAGGTATTTATTTAAAAATTAAAAAATCATTTGTATTATTGAATTAATAAATTATTAATTAATAAAATAAATTGATAAATTCTTCTACTAACCTACTTTGTTTTTGTTCCTTTTTTTGCATGGATTAATAAATGATTCAACTGGGATATTATTCAATATTCTTGCAGTTTATTTGGGTGAGTTTAATTACATTAAAAAGCTGTTTTTTATTTTCTTGTGCATCATGAAAGCTAGGGTTTGATTTATTTTAATTTATTTAACATAAAGTATATATACTTTTAGTTTCTTTGATTTCAATATTGTGTAACATACTAACATCTATCGATCTTATGTTAATTTAGGAGGTTATGATAAGGAAGACAAAGCCGCAAGAGCGTATGATCTAGCTGCGCTGAAATATTGGGGCACCACTACGACTACAAATTTCTCGGTAAGTTTCTCACTACTAGAAAACTCGTCAATTGCGATCGCCTTTTCGGTCGCAAATACCAATTTATGAATTTGATTTATGATTGATTGAGAACAAGAAGCCGAAGAAGAAATCAAAGTGTTTTCAATAAAAAAGTTGTTTGATTTCTTATAAAATCAATGCGATTTCAAGTTGATCATAGTTTGGTTTTTTTCTTTGAACCGCAAACACACCCCCTTTTAGAATTTAATTCTAAAATCCACATATTGATTACTTTATGAAACTTGAACCTACACCACTTTGATGCTCATAAACACCCGCACCATTTTTTTTTAATATGATATTCAAGTTACTTTTAAAGTGTTCACTCATGTTTATTATTTCTTTCTTTGTTACTATTAATCCAAAAGGTAAAATGTCTCATGTTTATGATTTGACATATGTTTTTGTTTCGTTTTTCTTGTTCCATTCCGGTTAAATTTTGATTTGAGATCGTCACAGCATCTTTTATTTTTTATAATTTATTATATAAACTTAAATAACCAAAAAATGAACTTTATATATTAATTTGTTGGTTTTAGTATGATGTGATTTAATGAAAACATAAACCCGTGCAGATTAGCAATTACGAGAAGGAGATCGAAGAGATGAAAAACATGACAAGACAAGAATACGTCGCCTCGCTTAGAAGGTACATTATATAACACGATTCGAGTTCAAATGTTTGTATATGTGTGTATATATTTATTATGCTTGTAAGTATATACAAACACACAAGAAAATCTAATTTTATGAATTTGTATAGGAAAAGTAGCGGTTTCTCACGAGGTGCTTCCATATATAGAGGTGTGACAAGGTACATTATTCACTATGATACTTAATTTACATATATGCCTATATATGAGTTATTATAAAAAATACTATTTTTATATATATTTTGATATCTATACATACTAATAAAAAAAATTTTGGGGACGCTTTTTCCCTCCTAAACTACCATCACCACAAGCGGATCTAACTTGGATCTAGTCTAACCCAAATCAGTTTCTATTCTTTCCCTTCAATAAGTAAATAAGTTTGATTACTAATTCCTAAATATAAGTTTTAAAAAATCTTAAAATATCAATTTCTTTTACGCTATAATCATCCTTTTCATTTTTTTAAAATGATCATCATTTCCATTTTTTGAATTTAAATTTAAAAACAGAATGATTTGAATTCATTCAAAATTTATATTTTATTTATAGATTATCAAAACTTTTCAAAAATTAGAAAGTCAACTCAAATAATCCTACAATTAAGGCTTTATTTATGTAATTTATTTAAATTTATTAAAATTCAAACCTTGATTTTTCCTTTATAAATATCACCTACATGTAATTCTTTTTACATATAATCATCTCATAACAGTTGATTCCCTTTTTCATCTGTCATCTGAGTTATCATTCTGTAAGTAATTTACATATTTGTGTCTTCTACTCCGATCATCAACTTATAATAATTTTCATATCCTTCCAATGTCTTCAAATCATAGAGTTAATTTAAATTTAGTTGTTTTTATTTTTTTACTTATGAAATCATCGAAGAAAACTTGCTAATGCTTATTTGACTATTGTATATAATATAAATCATTTTACTATGAAGTATATACAAATTTATGATTAACAACTTTTTTTCGTTAATCAACCCGTGTAGTATACGGGATTGTAAGCTAGTATATGGGATTGTAAGCTAGTATATATATATATATATATATATATATATATTTCAATATATTAGATATTATATATTTATTAGAAAGATCCCATTTAGGATGCCATTTGCATGCTATAAATAATTATATTAATGTTGGTGATTAAATGGGACCAAAAGAAACCAGTTTGCACATGCTACAAGAGTCAGAATCTTGCAAAATATACTTTGGAAGATTTATTTTTAAAAAATGAACTCAATAAATAATAGAATCTAATAATTCGTTGGATATTTGATGATCACATTATTTAGTTTTTTATGCAACAAAACATTATTCATTTAAAGATTAATATTGTTGACATAAAATCATTGATGGTAATGATATCTGGAATATACAGACACCATCAACATGGAAGATGGCAAGCAAGAATTGGGA
The DNA here is from genome assembly GCA_023525975.1 of Smallanthus sonchifolius. Lineage (NCBI taxonomy): Eukaryota > Viridiplantae > Streptophyta > Magnoliopsida > Asterales > Asteraceae > Smallanthus > Smallanthus sonchifolius. Next base: position 53,651,215 of record CM042025.1, on the reverse strand, counting down.
GAGTTGCAGGCAACAAAGATCTTTACTTGGGAACTTTTGGTAAATTATTTTTCTCCTATTCTAGATTTATAAATTAATTAAAAAAGTATGATAATGACTAAATTATGTATAATGAAACAGATTAGTTTAAATATGTTTTATAATTATATTATTTTATTAAACATGTCAAAAGTCATATAATGTATATTTATAGACACAAAACCTAAAAAATGTACTTTTATCACAATTATCACAATTATATGATTCTTATAATCATATTTAACATGTTAATTAATTATCTTTGATTTAATCTTAAAAGTTGGATTAAAAGTGTTTGTAGGGTAACCCGACACGTTTTTAAACAAACAAAAAATATATATATATGTATTTGTATTTTTTTTTCTTTTTATTACACATGTTACTCAAGTCGTCTAATTTAACACCTTTTGTAACAAGTGTGGCCAGTTTGATAATCGTTTTAATGTATATCGCGTATGTTTAACCTTTTGTAGGTACGCAAGAAGAAGCGGCCGAGGCATACGACATAGCTGCCATCAAGTTTCGTGGACTCAACGCGGTCACAAACTTTGAAATCAACAGATATGATGTTAAATGCATTCTTGAGAGCACGACCTTACCAATAGGTGGTGCAGCCAAACGTCTCAAAGATGCAGAAAAAGCCGCAGCCACTGAGTTAATCAGGGCTGCAAAAGATGATCACTTGACCACCCAACTAACCCATGAAGGGATAAACAACTATGCCACCATGACGTGGCCGAGCTCCATCGACTACCACCACCAAGCCATGGCTCAAGCCCACACCCAACCGTTTAGCATGCATTACCCACAATATAACAGCTCGAACCAACAACGGTTATGGTGCAAACAAGAACAACAACACGAACCCGATGGTCAAGGTTTTCAAGATCTTCAACAACTTCATCAGTTTTTCCAACCTTCTCCAAATTCTTCTGTTCTTCACAACCTTATGAGCTTGGATTCGTCTTCAATGGAGCATGGTTATAGCGGCGGTGGAGGAGGTGATCATCAAATGATGGGATATGGCGGTAGTGGTGGGGGTGGCGGTTATATGAACCATATGATGGCTAACAGTGCCACCACTGATTCTTCTCAGGATGGTGATGGTACCATGTATTACCATTACCAGGGATCCAGTTATGGCAGTTGGGTGCCAACTGCCATACCAACACTTGCAGCGAGAACCGCTAACCTGGTGGTGGCTCACAGCGGTTCTCCTAATTTCACTGCTTGAAATGACTCATAGTGAGTTGAATACCATGATAGAATTTGAGGTTTCTAGGTAGTTTTTTTTCTTGCAATTCTTTGTTCTTGATGAACTTGGAAAGAGGCTTTTTTTTTTTAACTTTGTATTAGATTAGGATCTAACCAAAGCTCAAGAAACCATTAATGGCATATAATATATATGCTATGGTTTTGCGAACTTAATTTTGAAATGTATTTAGATCCACGGAATGTAGAAAACCAAGCATTGTAATTTGGAATTTAACTTTTAACCACACAAAAAAATAGTTATTTTTATATATTTATAATATTTTGGTCACGCCTTTGCTGTTAAAAAAACATAGTGGTGGGTTCATGTCTTCTTCTAACAAGAAGAGGAATCTTTATCAATAATTATTCCAAATATGTGTTAATTTTTATTTTTATAATATAAAAAAAACTTTTAAAAAACTTTTAAAGTATGTTCTAAAACAACAGTTATGAAACATGGATATGAATTTATTAATTTGATATGTTGCAAAAATGTATATAAACTAGGGGGATACCCGCGCTCCGCGGCGGTGAAGTAAGACGCATTAATTCTTACAAAACGGGAACGGTAATGTTTACAACGTAAAAGTAAAACTACGTAAAAATAACAAAAATATAATATTAAAAAAAGTAGAAAAAAGAATTAAAAGAAAACCATTTGAAAACAAAAAAAAATCTTGGATGTGAGTGGTTTTTTGTTTATTTATAAACTTACAAAGTGTGGTTATATATGAAGATGTCATTTTTGACAAGTATACAAATTACAAAAATCTTGGATGTGATGTGAAAAAATAATAATCCAAAAAGGATGGTCTGGGCCTTGAATCTGGGCCAAAAGGACAGTGGTCGGTTAACAAAAAGAAGAAAATGTATATAAACTCAACCAATCGTGTGTCCTACGGGTCATTTCGACCAATGAGATCACGTCACTATTCACATATTCACAGTTGCTTCTTGAAATGTATGTTTAGTAATATACAAATACTAGTTTAAATCTCGTGTTTACATGCAGGGTGAAAAATATCAATATATAATTTTTTTAAATATTTATGTATATATTTTACATGTGTAAAAATATATTACATATACTAAAGATAAAAATAAACTCAAAATATGTAAAAAATAATATATAATTGGGTTTCGAAAATACGTTAATTACTATTTAATATAATTTGACTTTTATTTATTATTTGATTGAAATAAAAGTTACATAATTAAATTTTAAAGTTTCTTATAATAGCGGATAATTTAAAATAAATGTGTTTTATGAGTATAATTACTATTTTCTTTAAATATATATTATTATTAAAAGGAAGTGCATTAAATAAGAGAGAGAAGCGGGAAAAAAATAATGAGAATGAATATGGAGGCGACACGTGACACTAGAAAATCTTTATTTATTATATAGTATAGATAATGAATGGGCCTGGGCTACGGTTTTTTATGCAATCTTTATCACGATTGATTCAGGAACACCAGCAGGTAAAAACTAAACAAAACCGGTTCGACCAGGTTAACTGTAGCAACTCTAACTTCGGTTTTTCAAACCATATATGACGTGTTTAAATTTATTTTGATGTAACCTTGGTAGAAATAAAATAAATTTAAATTGAATTATCTTTTTATGACACAATCGACGGTTTAATCATTCATAGTACAGGCAGCTAATCTCATAACTTTAATAGATGTGATATCCAGGGGCGGATGGAAGCTTAGCCGGGGGAGGGGGGGTCCATGCACCCACTGAACTTTTGTTGGCCTGTGTATATATAAAAAAATTTAGTGTAAAATTTTAGTTAAAAAATTTAGGCACCCATTAATTTCTTTTACCATGCCCCATTTTCCTCTTTCAACCCAATTTAAAACCTACTAAATGAAAATAAAAAAGAAAAAACCTAATGAACAAGCAGAAAGAAAGAATCGGAAACGCCCATTCAAATCCAAATCACATTCAATATTGCAGGTCCAAAGCTTGGACGCAATCCCAATTGAAGTTCAGTTCCAATCGCAATTGAAGTTCCAATCAAATTCAATATTGCAGGTTCGATTACTCATTGCCTTAACCGTCTGATGAATGTATCCCATAAATATTGTTGGTTGTTCTTCGATTCTCATGCTTCATCGTTTCTGTTTTAAGTTACAATGCTTAGTTTTTTTAATTTATTATTGTATCGCTTCTTGTTTTCTTCTAATTAGACTCATAGTTCATTTTATTATCTGGTTTTCTTCTTTATTTGGGATTGTAGTGTTTCTTATTGGGTATTTCTTTCAGACATTTCAACAAACACCTGTTAAGCAACTCTTTGGTTCTTGAACTTGATTTTTTTTTTTCACTTGAATCCCTTCTTGTTTTCTTTTAATTAGACTCTTAAGTCATCTTCTCATCTGAGTTTTTGTTTTTACTTGAGATTTTGTTCAAATAGTTTTATCATCTTCAAGAAGATTGTAAATTTGTAGGTGATGAAAGGGAAATTTGGATCATCGGGATCAAGGAACAACCAACAGTATTTACGGGATGCTTATAATCTGTTTGATGAAAGTTCTATATAATATTTAGTTTTAATGAAAGGAACTTTACCTTATTTATTTTTATTCTAGATGAATGGTAAGCTTCTCATTGAATATATGCACAATCTCTAATTGTTTAATGTTGATGATTTAGTGATTGAAAGGTTGGGAAGCTTGTGAATGAGCCAACAACCAACTTGCATCTTTTGGTCAAGACTCATGAGGTTAGATCATTTAACCTTCCAAATGTATTTTCGGTTAAATTATTTTTTATTGTGGTTTGGTTGCCTATATTATTACTTAAATTCGTGTCATATACTCATAATCTAAGAGTTTGTTACAAATTAATGTAAGTTTTCGACCCGACCCGACCCCGTTTTGAGCCGACATGTCCTAACCCGTTCTGACATGGCCATTTTTTGCACCCACTGGCGAAAAATCCTGGATCCGTCACTGGTGATATCCTTGACTTGCTTTCTTGTAATATGTAGATCATGCTCTTCATACATGACTCTTTGTGATCTAGTTAACTCCTCATAGTTATGTCCTTCGTAGTTATGAAAGCTAGTATGGTTTTGTGAGATCACTTTAATTCACTTTGAAGCCACCATATTTCTCTCACATAGGTAAATACTCCTTAAATCATGAAAAAATCATATGCTTTATCGCCATATCACTATTACCGATAGTTATTGAAATGGACAATGAAGTTTATCAACACCCACTACAACAATTTTTTCTGATACGTAAACCTTTCGCGACGACATGAAAGCATATTCGTCGGGATAGGCTATGTCGCCGACATGTCGTCGCAAAAAGAGTCGGCGCTATTACCTTGACGCTAAAAGTGGCTAAAGTCGTCGCAACAACTGTCGTCGGGACACGGGTACCCATGTCGTCGGCATAGGGTCGATTCAAAAACAAGTTTTATGATTAAAAATAAAAGAATATTAAAATAATTTTGAACCTATGTCGACGACATGTCGTCGGTATAGAGGTGGGTGACCTAAAAGCTTTTTTCTGATTAAAATAAATAAATATGAAAATATATTTTGGAACCTATCATGTCGTCAATATAGGGGTGACCTAAAAGCCTTTTTATGATTAAAATAAATAAATATGAAAATATATTTTGGAACCTATCTCGACGACATGTCTCGCTTAAAAAGATATCCGGAATAAAAGAAAAGCAATATTGTAACACCACAAATTTTATAAGAAAAATTTACCAAACGACTAGAATGGTGAATAGCCCAAAAGCTAGGGGTTAGAAAGTAAAAATATGAAATTATGGCCGTTAGTGGAGCGCTATCGGTTCCCTAACGGACCGCTACGTGGTCAGGGAAGAAGCCATGGTGACAAGACACGCGTCAGGTGATTAATGGGTAACATAAACCTTATGGCGGACCGTCACGAGGACCATAACGCTCCGCTACACCGCAAAAGGGATAGTGGTCCGCTATCTCATTGCTTAGCGGTCCGCTACGTATGGCGCAAGGATGGCGGCTGACTAAGGGGCGGTAGCGGTCCGCTACCCACCCTCTTAGCGGTGCGCTACGTGTGGCTTTTTAGCCTGTAAATAGAAGAGCCATAAACTTCATTTTGCACATCCAATTCCACATAAACTCACACTCATACACACACTAACATTCAGCCTTGAGTTTGGTTCGCATTCGTAAGTCCGGTTTCCGGTGTTTTACATACAATTTGCAGTAGATAGTTTCGAGGTAATGTTTCGACTAGCTCTTCAAGACTTGGTTATCACCACTAAGATAGGTTCGATTATTTAAGTAATGATGTAATGGCTTAAGACCTTAAGACAAGTGTTGTGCCATTGCTTATAAGTAAAAGTAAAGATACTACATGAAAGAGAGAAGGCTAAGGGTGAGTTCATGATGATCTTGCTTTAAATGTTTTAAATGTTTTAAGCCAGTATACATGCTATGAAAGGTTTTACGTAGTGCCCTTGCTTTATATGTTTTTGGGCTAATATAAACTCACAGCTATAGGAGTATGGTAAAGATGTAAAGGTAATAAAGTATAAAGGCTAATGGAGACTTATGACCAAGTAGTAATGTCATGGGCCGAGTTCATGATTACCCTAGAAAGAACTGAAGTCTCCATAGCACCCAACATTTAGGTCGGTGTCTAAAGTTAACACCAATGTCTCAACAGCGTCCTGAGGTAACTCTGGGGTCATGAAAGGCTTCTGAAGTTATCGTCGATGTCTAAAGTTAACACCATGACCTAATGGCAACGTCATGGCAAGGGTTCATGATTGCCCTCGAAGGAGACTAAAAGGCAGTGCATGTGTGGCTTGTGGTATGTCCTAATTTATACATGTTTTGCATGCATAATAATCCTCATATTATGGTACTAATTGAATAAAAACCTTGCAACTGATACTTAAAACACATATATTTTATAATTGCAGGTTAAACCGCATCTCGAGATAAACAGAGCGAAAACGAGCCAAAATCATCAAGAAATCAAGCTTTCTCGAAAGATTGGAGGAATCACCCGAGCTTTGACTCCCAAAGAAGTCAAAATTGGTCAACACAAGTCAACAATCAGCAAAAGACAAAAGGAGGAAGGAAAAGAGGGATGCTCGGGTGTGCAACCCAATGCACGGCCGTGCATTGCCCATTTTGGAGCCTATAAATAGATGGCTTGAAGTCTTCATTCCACACACCACAATCCAGAGAAATATCACACTCCTAGAGTTCGTAGCTGTAGTTTAGAGTAGAGAGTCTCTTCCGCTTTGTTCGCAATAGGGGAGCCTACGAAACTCAGCATTATGCTTGTTCGTATGGCCATTCGTGGCTAAACCATTTGTATTGCTTGGGTGAAGATAAAGTTTGGTGTATGTTAATGTTTAACTTATTAGTCTAATGTTATGTTTATGTTCTTTAATTATTCACTCTTAAAACCATCTTCATGATGGACTTTTTATTATTATCTAAATTAGTCTTTAAACTTGTGACTGATCTTGATTTTAAAGTATAAGACCGTAAAACCTTTTTAATCAAACTTCTCTTGAAACTTGTACGTCTTTATACAAGCGGATTTTGATAAGCCAATGCTTGGTTGATATTGATAAGATCATACGTCTTTATACGAGCTTGTTATGAAACCAAGAGCGGGTGAACTCATGTTGGGAATGATACGTCTTTATGCATGGTCCATTGTTGTATCACATCCCGGTGAACAAATTCTAATCACTCTTAATAATAATAAAGGTATTTAAGTTTGATGTCTTAAACCAACTCGGAGATAGATCTTAAGCATACGAATGTACGGATCTATTGAAGAGTTGATGGTAATGATGTCCCTCACTGGAAGTCTTACTCTATATCATTAAGGAACATAATTCGTGAACCAAATGTTGTGAGAATGATGCTTTAGCGATGTACCGTTCACACATTTGTATTAGTCATAACATCATATTAGTTAACATAACATTATCATATACCAAGCGTATTTAAAGCCCAAAGCAATACTCATTGTGATCTGATCATTCTCGAGCTATTTACTTTCCTGTTATTTACTATTCTGTTATTTACTATTCTGTTACATATTTCACGCACATTTTGCATTTTCTGTTATTTACTTTACCGTCATTTACTTTTCTGTCATTTACTTTTCTCCTTCACAAGCACACAAAACCCACTCACTGATTAAACCAGCTAAACAATAACAAACGTTGAGTATTGGAACTCAACCATGTCCATTGGTTCTATACTTGGCTCTTACCTAAACTATATTACGTTGCGATATGTACATTTGCCTATTGTGTGTGTGTTTATGTTTAAGTATTTATCATTTTATAAATTTAAAACCCGATCTCGTCAAACCATCTCTAAATTTATTATTATATAATATACAAAAACATTCACGTCAAGTTTTAGGCGTCGTTGCCGGAGACACGGTGATTTCAAGAAAAATTCGAGTTAACGGGTTAGCCTTTTTAACCTTAACATTTTCCATCTGTTTTTCTTTTTATGTTTATTTTAGGTAGTGTAGTGTAGGATCCATATCTCCACTACTGGTTTATATCAACATTTTAGCAGAGCCCGAAAGATTCTTTCACCGTCGATTACGAGAAAAACGTACCAAGAAAATGGCCGTAGAAAACCGCACTATTTCCGACTTTGCAAGACCATCACTTGAAGCCTTGGGATCTAGTATCACAAGGCCGGAAGTTGACACTAACAACTTTGAGATCAAATCGCATGTCATTCATATGATACAATCATCATGTACTTTCCATGGATTACTCAATGAAGATCCTCATACCCACATTGCAATACTCTAATTGTGGTGCAATACTCTAACATACATTAAGCATCTAATGGCTTTTGAATACTCTAATTGTGAAACTGGATTACCCGAATTGGGCATAAGCCTGATGCTAGGATTTATGAGAGTACCAACACGAGAACAATTAAAGTGATTGAATTTCTTCAACACTTTCTCAATGTAATGAGACTAAGTCATGGTTATACCATTGTTACTCCTCTTAATCCCTATACCAAGTATCACATCTGCCTCCCCCATATCCTTAATTATTTCAAAATTAGAATACAATAATTCCTTTGTCTTATCAACCTAATCTTGGTCAGTACCAAAGATCAACATGTCATCTACATATAGACAAATAATCACTCCTTTACCAGAAGAGTCAAATCTAGTGTAAACACACATATCAGCCTGGTTTAGAAGAAACGCATGAGATAAGATCACCTCATCAAATTTTGACGTCACTGTTTAGGTGCTTGTTTCAAACCATATAATGATTTGACAAGTTTACACGTTTTGTTCTTGATTAGGCAATACAGAACCCTCAGATTGTTTCATGTATACCTCTTCATTGCAACCAGAGCATAGGTGTCAAAGAAATCAATTCCTTCTTTTTGTATAAAGCCTTGAATAATCGACCTGGCTTTAAACTTATCTATACTTCCATCAACTTTCATCTTTCTTTTAAAAGATCCATTGCAACCCAATGGTTTGCAACCAGAAGGCAGATCAGTCAATTTCCATGTATTATCATGCATAATAGAATCCATTTCATCTTGGATTGCTTCTTTCCAGAAAGCACCATCCCTAGATGCCATAGCTTCATAATACATCCTTGGATCCTCTTCAATATTAAAGCAATATTGATAATGAGATTCTATCTCATTCCTTGACCCTTTAACTAAATAGAGGCGGAAATCAGAACCAAAAGACTTAGCTTTTCTTCTCTACTACTTCTCCTAGGCTCAAAGGTGTATCAATAATTTGGCCAGTCACTTGAGAATTACTAGAGCTTGGAACCATATCCTTAGGTCCGGGTATAGAGGAGAATCTATTCTCATCAAAGTCAACATTTCTTGACTTAATCACCGTGTTTATAGACACAGCCATTTGGTTATATGGCATAGAACCTACAAGCATAGGACTGCTTAATATACCCAATAAAGATGTAGCATATACCTCTTTCACCTATGTTCCTCATGTTAGGTTCAGTAAGTCTTCCTACATCTCTATAACTGTAAATTATTAGTTAACTTAATTCAGTGGCTTTTATACCAAAGTTCATAAGGGACAACCTTTTTCCTTTAATTAAGAACTCTATTAAACAAATAGAAGGTTGTTAACATAGCCTTAACCAAAAAAAACTTCACTTAGACCTAAATAGGACTACATGGACTTAACCATTTCTTAGAGACCCTTATTTTTCCTCTCAGCTACACTATTTAGCCTTGGTATATAAGAGCAATGGTTTAATGAGTAATACCCAATAATAGAAAGCAGCTTGGATCATGGTACTCACATCCACTATCAGTGCGAAGTTTCTTAATCAAACCGTTCATTTGAAATTCCACCTCAGAAGTCATGTAAGATATTTATCGTTTGCTTCTACAATATTATCTTGCAGAAACTAACCAGAAAACCCCCTTTTCTTGATTGATATATTTTGAATAAATTGAAAATCTGATTCATTGGTTTTGATCGATACATTCATGATCCTATTTATACACATGTCGGCGGTTATTCTGACCCAACGCGATCATTCAAGAAGCAATATAACGCTTCGTTTATTCTATACATAATTACACATTTAACCTACTAAATCTAATATTTACAATTTCAACCTAAACTTACCAACTATGCACTCTTTAAACTTGGGTCAATCATTTTTAACGCCAACCGTTTCTGATCATCATTAGCCAAGACTTGTTTTCTTGATTAATGAACAACAATTTCCAAATGCAGTAAAATATGCATTTATATTTATGGGAGAAACCAAAGAAGAAATATTCATGCATGCAAAACCCTTTATCCACTATTGCCGCCAAATTAAGGCCTTTTGTTATTTCTAAACATTTTTGACCATTCTTGCAATTTCATTCGGCAATAAACAAACCATACTTGTATGCATGATATTTCAATACATAGGATGAAAGAAAACGTACTCGTAAGTATGTTTGAACGAATCATGTCAAATCCACCATGTGTTCGGTTCCTCTGCTTCCTGAATCCGTTCCCCAAATTCAATACCCAAAGTGTCCTTCTTGCACGCGTGAGAGCAACATTCATTCGGCGAATATTAGCAGCAAAGCCCACACACAAGACATAATAATAACCGTAGGCTAAACTGGGCTTCGTGGATATTCTTGATAAGAAACCGACCCACCCAGTGTGACTCCCGCCCATGAGTAATATCATAAAAATATAAGGTTTTAACACTGAGTCCTTGTAGTATGCTTTATTAGGCAAATTAGCAACACTTTCACTATCGGTAAGGCGTCCCTGATAAAAGTATCTAGAAAGAAATTCTCTTATTGAAATAGAGATTAAACATCCAAATACCCCATAGACTGACCACTTTCAAATCTGGAATTAATTTCTTGTTAAAACAGAGATTAAACATCCAAATAAACTACCAATTTCAAATTAGGGTTCATACTCAGAATCTGGATGAACCTCAGTCCAATTTCGTCATACTGGAACTTTCGAACAGGAATCGGATCGTGCATACTAATGACGTCAGAAAAGTGGTCGGTTCCATATTATCACAATTAAGCATTTCTTTACTCTCTGGTCTATATCATGCCTCATGATTATTTGGATTGCAAATAATGGCCACTGATTTCAAATGAATTTTCTTAAACGATAAAACCCATTTATAAAATTCATCAGTTGGATAATTTTATTATTTTAAGGATTGCGTAATCCATTGTAAAATCCAATTGATTAATGGAATGCAACCAGTGGCATTTAACGATTTTAATCGCAAACAAAATTAATTTACGATGATGTCAAATTCATTCCACCATCAAATTGAAAATCAATATGAATTGGATAATAACTTTGATGGAAAACATATGGAATCAAATTCATCGTTTTCGACGCACACGCATTAATTTGAGAAATTGATTATGCATGGCGGTTTCCAGAAATCCAATTCATTGTTTTTGAATTCCAAAACCAAATTGAACCCGCAAATAGGTTTATCCTTGTTGTAAAAATAGTCTATAACAATCAAATTGAAAGAATTGACAACCTGGAAACCGGATTGAATCTTGAACAATTGAATCATACTTGGATTATTCTCTGAATCGTTGGAGAATTATCAGATAAACCTATTTGCGGGTTACACGCAATGATTTATCGAATTAGAAAGAGAATTCTTCTACATAGAAATCGGATTTGGAGATTGTGTGATAATATATAGAACCTGTAACCATCGTAGTTTTCTTCTGTTCGTATGCGAATGTCCATATGTTGTATATGATCGAGATCCATATGTTGTATATACACATACTGGCTTTAATCCAAGACCCAATTTAACATTAAGCCCAAAACCATTATTGTTGGAAGTCCAATTAGACTAATCACTTAATGTAAGGCTAAGTGCTTAAACAATGAGCCCAATGGTTAATTACAAAGCCCAAATAACAACTAGAATTAAATCGAGCCCGCACTCTCGCGTCACCTAACTCGTTTAATCTCTAACGATATTTTCTCAATCGACAAGTCGATCCAATATCCTAAAATATTCGTCGATAACACTAAAATTACCAATAGTTCAGGTCTCCAGGATCATGCCCCATTAGGCCTTATCTAACATGCAGTCAGAATCCTACAGGGACTTCAAAGCCCTAATGGGGCATCATTTCAACTTCTTCAGGCTCAAATACTCGGAATCATGCCCCATTAGGCCTTATCTTTTATGTCCGGTGTTGAAGTTCCTGTAGGATTCTGACTCGTCTTTCCTTATCATAACTTTTACTGCAGGTGAAGTCAAACATGCAGTCTGGCATTGCGGTGATGACCGAGCTCTGGGCCGGATAGTTTCAGCTTTAGATTTATTAAACGCTATTAAGGCTTACTTGAAGCTGATTTCATCAGGATGTTGGACCAATTTCATGTTGACAGTTCGATAACCATGGGTGCAGTTCCTCGTTCATTGCTCTTATTCCTAAAGTTAAAGATCCCTTGGACTTATATGAATACCGTCCCATTATCCTAATTGGGCCAATTAGCAAAGTGATCTCTAAAGTCCTCGCTAACCGGCTAAAAAGGTTTTGGGTTCGGTCATCTCGGAGTCTCAATATGCTTTTATTAAGGACCGATTTATTCTAGACGATCCGTTAATCATTAATGAAGTCATTTCTTGGATGAAAAAGAACAAGTCTCAAGTCTTCCTCTTGAAATTAGATTTTGAAAAAGCGTTTGATTGCGTCAATTGGGATTTTTTAATTTCAGTTATGTCCCGGATGGGTTTCCCTCCAAAATGGTGTGATTGGATCAAGAGTATTCTATCTTCATCTAGGTCATCGGTAGGGCTGTCCAAAATGCTCGACGCTCGAAACTCGCTCGAACTCGTTCGAAAAATGCTCGGAAATATGCTCGTTCGATTTCGGCTCGGTTTGTAAACGAGCGCACGAGCAAAGGTACGCTTGCTCGTTGCTCGTTCGGTTTGGCTCGAATTAATTTTTAATATATATATATATATATATATATATAATTAATGAATTAATATTTTATACATTTATAAATAACTCTTTTGGTCCAATCCATTATGGAACTTCTTATAATGAGTCAAGAGTAGCACAACTTAAAACCTAAAAAGAAAAAAAACCACTTTAGTAATTACGTTACTTCACTAGTTCACGCTCAGAGCCTTCTCCTCAATTCAAGTCTCAAATTGTCTCTACCTAAAATCTCTAACCATAATCGGACGTCGCCCGCACGAGCAGCCTTTGCGGCTCTGCGATTCGAGTCTCAAATCGTCTCTCCCTCTTGGTCTGTCGATCAGTGTTTGCAGCTCACGATTAGCGACGCTAAGCGACGAGCAGCTTTTGCGGCTCTACAATTCGAAGGACACACTACACAGTAGGGCTGACCAAATCGTTCGCCGCTCGCTCGACGCTCACTCAGAAAATTTAATGCTCGGATAATACTTGTTCGATTTTCTGCTCGGTTGTAAATGAGCCGATCAGCTCGGTTCGGTTTGTAAATGAACCAAGCACGAGAAAAGGTCCGCTCGGTTCGGTTCGGTTCGTGAACAACCCTAATCATCGGTGTGACACCTCATAATTTTTTTTTTATAATTTTCATGATGAAAATTCTTTCAACTAGGGGATGATGTGACATCCGACTATTTAGGGTTAATCCTGTTAGCAAATCCACCTATTTAACCTCACCACAAACCCAGGGACTATTTCTGCCAAGTTCTAAATCCTGAATCATTGACATGCAAAGTCAAAATCAAGAGTTTAGTGTTCCTGTTGACTTTTGAAAGTCAAATCACATGTTCTTAACTCAATCCTAAACTGAGGGACTAATTCTGTCTATTGTTAAACTTAAAAGACCTGAAATCACAGGGACTAAAGCCGTAATTAACTCGATTTCGATTCTGCTGACTTTTGGAAGTCAAATTCGCAACCATGATCCAAATTCAAGCTTCATAACCGCTTTCTGTCCGAATTGAAACTGAAATTACACGAATATGATCATTAACAGCCATAACCATCGTATTAATCATCATCATTGTCAAAATTAAACACAATAATGGGAATTAAAGAGGTAACCGTCGACACCATCAACGACCATTATCAATTAGCTTGAATTCGTCTATCATTTTACCAATTAAATGTCTGCGCATCTCTATCTCGCATCATAGAAGCTGTCTCACACCTCAATTCGATCGGAAAAGCAGTTAGGGTCGCCGGAATTGAAGCTATTCACAGTCGGAGTCAAGTTTTAGTCGGGCACCTACAATCCGACATCAATTCTGGTAATTACCTACACCATTACCTTCGTTTTAGTTTCTAGATCATAAGCCCTATACTAACTAGGGCTTACAACAACGAATTTAACAAGAACCGATTCTAGGGTTCTTTACATTTTCGGATTTAATCGAACCCCACCCCCGACTTTGTTTCAATCCAATTAAATGGCATGGTTAGCTTCGCAACCTCATGCTCTTTGAAAACCCATGCTAATTGAATCAAACAATATCTAATTTTTCAAGATGCAGTAACTAGGGTTTGTTCTTAAAACGATTTGGGGTTTCGACCCTAACAACCTTATAAATCCAATTAATCTATATACCTAGATTCGCAATCCTCTGCTTGTTTAAAGCCCTATGATTCCAAACATGTTCATTATCAAAATTGATCGAATTGATCTTGTGTTCAAACCTAGGGTTCGGCCTTTTTGAATCAGAAATTAAACAGTTCTAAACCCGTTTATTATGAAATTAAACACACACAGATTCATTATGAACCGACTATCAAAACCCATGTGATTTTTCAACTGATCGCGAACAAAATTCATGGTCTTGGGACTGGATTCGAATGTGTTTACGAATGGGAGGGATGAACACTGGACTTGTATGTTAAAACCATTTGGAGCCGGGTTCTTGTGCGATTGCCCTAGCGGGTGGAGTGGTTAGGTGTGTGTGTTTGTGTGGGAGAGACCCGGGTTCGAGTCTCTCTACCTGTTTTTGTTTTTAAATGATTTTCTGGTTATTATTTTAATATAAAATCAATACCCTATATTATTATATTAATATATTAATGTGCTTTAGTCCGGAAAACTACCCGTAGGCTTGGGTTTGGTTTGTAACTCATATCTATTATTATTACCCATTTATAAAATAATATATTTATATTATTTTCAGCCCATTACTTCAATCTAAAAATAATATATCTATATATATTATTCTCGTCATGTTTATAAACATTTTGTAACACTTCGAACGTATAAATAATATAATTATCTATATTATTTACCCACAAATATATTCTCAAACAAAAATAATATATTTATTATTTACCACATAACTGATTATTTTTTTAATCCTACGAACTTAAAATAATATATTAAGTATATTATTTTCTTACACCATTTTTTGATGGTACAAACGCACGAATATGCTTAATATATGTATTTATTCGTAATTAGAAACATTAGACAAGAAACGCATTTATCCTAATAAACGTATTCACAAACCCTTATTCCCGTAGACACGTTCGTCTACTCGTTGATCCTTAGAATGTTTTAAGACGTTGAAATCTTCCGTGTCGTCGTCACAAATCCCATTGTATCCTAATTGTTATGTTTATAATTTTAGGGCATACGTAAGCCGTTTCAGGCTAACATTTGTGGTCCCAAACTCGTCCTTGTGTGATACTACATACTACTCAACTCAGGTGAGTTTCACGGGCCCTTTTACTATTTTTATTTGTGGGAGATAACATGTCACAACTATTTTTTATTATTGGAAATTCATATGATATCACTGTTGAGGCTAAGCGTTACACACTATCATGAAAGTCCTCACACACATCGAACCGTTAATATGGATCTTAGCAAGGTAATGTTTAGTAGTACTACTGGGTTTGACAAACCCCACCCGCGTTAGTCTCGCTAACTCGATTGGAGGTCGAACGGGTGAAATTTTGGCCTAAACACTTTGCCAGGGTTGATAGAACTGGCGGGAGGCAAACAAACACAAACAGTCAGCTTCGGTTGCGAGCGCTTTAATAAGACATGAACATAGTTTAGTTACATATAGATATGCATATTGAATTCACATAATCTGGTAAACGCTCTTATTACAATTTTGAAACTTGTGAACTGACCAACCTAGTGTTGACCCGTTTTCTTACATGTTTTCTCGGGTCATTAAGCAGATGCATGCTAGGGCATGCATGGTGTCACATTGTTGTTATCAACACATATCAAACATTCAAACACTTATTATGCTTTCTGTTATTACTTAACTTGGGCGCATTTGTTTACGCACTTACTACGGTATTTAACGCTTCCGCATTCACTCTGAACTTTTATAATATTTCATTTATGTCCCATATAGTGTCGTTTGAAGTAACTAATGTCTGAGATCCTGGTTTGTCACGCACCAAACGGTAAAACTCTGTTAGTGGAATTTGGGGGTATGACAGATTTGTATCAGAGCCAGGTTGGTTATAGAGAACTAGGATTGCATACTAGCCTATAACCGCACACATGCATTAGTTACACGACACAGACACTCATACATGATACACATAGCATCCTTACATACATTGCATTGCAATCATGTTGACATCATTCATATCACCCTTTGCTGACGAGGAACACGTCATTCGCATTGCATCATCATTCCCAGTGGCGACACTCGGGGAATCAGCAGAACAACATCCACTCCCGTCCGAGGGCAACAAGACGGAGCCTTCGGAGGTGTCACTCACACCACCATCATCTGCACCCTTGTTACACCACCAGAGCCGAGGAAGACACCGACTCGAGCCTATAGATGACACCGTGGGGTATGGTGGACCTTCTCATGTCCGTATTAGGGACGACACACGACACTGACACATATCTCTTAGAATTGGGTTCGTTGGAGGCGAGTCCCTCCCGCACCCACTAACAACAATACCCCAAACTCACTAGCTTTACTCTGCTTCGATCCCGAACCCGTGGACCTCACTTGAAGTACACCGTGTGGAGGCAGACCGTTGCACGTATTATGGTATAAATTCATTGACATAAAGATGTCATCACTTTCCCGAGTCGTGGGCTCGCGCTTTGGTCGATATTCTGTTGAAGGAAGATTGGCCACAAGGTTTAGAACGCCTTGCTCATTGCATACTCAAACCCTATCCTGACTCAGTTGGAAGGACGGCTACTTTGCCTCTTCCAGTAACACATATCCATGAACTAGTTTCACTCCTCGAAGCCGAATTTCATGAACATGTTTGTTTCATGTGCATGTTCCCATCTACAATCCACTGGATTGGGCTCTCGTATTATGTTCTAACTCGAGTGAATACTCGGATCAAACGATTTTCGACTACTCATCCTGATATGAGTTCTAGTTGATCAATTTATGGTTAATGACTAAGCCTCTCGACGACTTATCATATCTGACAACACTTTGTACTCGGCAATACAAATTAAGGGACATTTTGACACAGGACAGGGAGAAGCTAGGGTGAGCATGCAAAGCAAATTATCATTACGGGTGCACACGTAATAGTAATTTGAGGTGCATGTAAGTCCTGGTGAAACCTAGTGCATGGATAAATGGTCCTAATTTGTGATATACAGACATATGTTCCTACTATCAACAATTGATAGTTAAACCTATTAAACGGTTGATAGACGCGACTATCATGTCGGAGATATGTACGAACACACAGAACTATCATCCATAGAATCCATCATTTGATTCTACTCATGTAAGAGTCTTAGCGAACTTAAGACTCTCATCCAAACTTGATCAATGAAACCATCTCGATTGAAACTCTAATAGAACCTCATGGTAAATCCACCGACTCCAACTATGTAAGCGGAATTTGGGAAGTTCTTCCTAAACTAACACGTTATTCCTTACATTCCAACAATAGATTCCATTTGAAATTGTTACCTCATCCGGTGACTAATCCTTGGTCTAATTTGATTTATACCCTAGCATATCCAGTTATTTCAATGACCTCACAAATTTCTTACTGGTACGGTCGTACTCCAGCCCTACTAGAAGGTAAGTACAACGTAGAAATAGCTGATGGACAGATAATTGAAGCAACCATATTCTTAAGGGTTATAAACTTGGATTGGATGGTCATAAACTTGACATTGACCTAATGCCAGTCACACTCGACAGTTTCGACGTAATTGTCAAAATGGATTGGTTATCTAAGAACAAGCTGAAATTATTTGTCGTGAGAAAATTGTTCGCCTTCCTCTCCCTAGTGGAGAAATCCTTTCTGTCCAAGGCGAAAAGAGTGGTGCTGTCGTGGGCATCATCTCTTTCATGAAAGCATAAAAGTGTCTACGTAAGGGTCATACTGCCATTTTAACTCTATTCGCCGAGCAGCCATCTGAGGAGAAGAGGATTGACGACATTCCGATCGTTCGTGATTATCCGAAACTATTTCCCGAAGACCTGCTTGATCTTCCACAACATCGTCAAGTCTAATTTCAAATTGATCTAGCACCCGGAGCAGCGCCTATTGCTCGGGCACCCTACAGACTTGCACCCAGTGAATTGCAAGAACTATCTACACAACTACAAGAGTTGTTGAATAAAGGTTTCATCTGACCTAGCTCATCGCCATTGGGAGCTCCAGTCCTGTTTGTCAAGAAGAAAGACGGGACTTTCCGCATGTGCATTGACTACCGTGAGCTTAACAAAGTAACCATCAAGAACCGTTATCCTTTACCTCGCATCGATGATCTGTTTGATCAACTCCAGGGATCAAGCTTCTATTCCAAGATAGATCTTAGATCCGGTTATCATCAGTTGAGATTTCGAGACGAAGACATCTCAAAGACGACATTCAGAACTAGGTAGGGTCACTACAAATTCATGGTCATGCCATTCGGACTGACCAACGCACCCGCGGTATTCATGGATCTCATGAACCGGGTGTGTAAACCTTACCTTGATCAGTTTGTCATCGTCTTCATTAATGATATCCTCATATATTCCAAGAATAAGGAAGAACAAGAGGAGCATCTGCATTTGATTCTGGAATTGCTAAAACAAGAACAGTTGTATGCAAAACTTTTAAAATGTGAATTTTGGATTCGTGAAGTGCAATTCTTAGGTCATGTAGTTAATGAGAACGAAATACATGTCGATCCATCTAAAATAGAAGCCATCAAGAATTGAGCGGCACCGACAACTCCGACAGAGGTGCGACAATTTCTGGGATTGGCTGGCTATTACCATCGTTTCATTGAAGGATTTTCCAAGATTGCCTAACCCTTCACTGCTCTAACTCAAAAGGGTAAACCCTATAACTGGGGTGACACCCAGGAGTCAGCGTTCCAACTTCTTAAACATAAACTCTTCAGTGCACCCATCCTATCTCTTCTTGAGGGAACAGATGATTTTATAGTATACTGAGATGCGTCCATTCAAGGTCTTGGTTGTGTGTTAATGCAACACGAGAAGGTTATTGCATACGCTTCTCGTCAACTGAAAATTCATGAGAAGAACTACACGACTCATGACTTAGAGTTGGGAGCCGTGGTATTTGCACTAAAGATATGGAGACACTACTTGTACGGTACCAAGTGCACTATCTACACCGATCACAAGAGTCTTCAACATATCTTTGAATAGAAAGAGTTGAACATACGACAGCGTCGTAACTCTTGAACGACTATGACTGGGCAATCAGATATCATCCAGGCAAGGCTAATGTGGTAGCTGATGCCCTAAACCGAAAGGACACCAAACTCAAACAAGTTCGAGCATTACAGCTTACTATTCATATTGGATTATCTGACAAAATCCGTAGTGCTCAACTCGAAGCCCTTAAAGAGGAGAATCTACCGTCAGAAGCCACACGCGGTATGGAGAACCAACTTGAGGTTAAATCAGATGGCATTCGCTACTTCGCGGAGCGAATATGAGTTTCTCTCACTTCTCAGCAATCAGATAGACCGACAAGATGGAAAAACTTATTCGTATTTACTTGAAGGAAGTAGTCTCTCGGCACGGAGTCCCGATTTCTATCATTTCGGATCGTGACGCTCGATTCACATCACATTTTTGGCAATCTCTACAAAAATCTTTAGGCACGCGTCTAGATATGAGCATGGCGTACCATCCTCAAACAGATGGCCAAACAGAACATACCATTCAAAACTTAGAGGACATGCTACGAGCTTATGTGATCGATTTTGGTAACACTTGGGAATCTCACCTGCCTCTGGTGGAGTTCTCCTACAATAACATTTAGCACGCTAGTATCAAGGCAGCACCATTCGAGGCATTATATGGACGTAAATGACGATCTCCTATTTGTTGGGCTGAAGTTGGGGATAACCAACTTACAGGTCCTGAACTTGTATTCGATACCTCTGAAAAGATCGTTCAAATTCGAAACCGTATGACGGCAGCTCGTGATCGTCAAAAGAGCTATGCCGATAAACGTCGAAAGCCATTAGAATTTCAAGTAGGTGACATGGTCCTACTAAAAGTCTCACCTTGGAAAGGTGTAATTTGCTTCGGGAAAAGAAGGCAAACTGAACCCTCGTTATGTTGGACCGTTCAAGATAGTGAAGAGAATTGGCCCAGTAGCGTATCAACTGGACCTACCTGAAGGACTGACTGGTGTACACAATGTCTTTCATGTCTCGAACTTGAAGAAATGTCTAGCAGACGAGACACTCGCGGTTCCTCTTTAGAAACTACAAATCGATGAACAATTACGCTTCGTTGAAGAACCGGTAGAAATCATGGATATGGAAGTCAAAACGCTCAAACACAGTAAGATCCCTATTTTTAGAGTTCGTTGGAACTCGAAACGCGGACCAGAATTCACTTGGGAGCGCGGGGACCAGATGATGCGTAAGTATCCTCATCTGTTCAAGCACTCCATGTCGAACTCTTAAGGTACTAATCAAATTTTTGGGACGAAAATTCTTTCAACTAAAGGATGATGTGACACCTCAGATTTTTTTTTTTAATTTTCGGGACGAAAATTCTTTCAACTAGGGGATGATGTGACATCCGAGTATTTAGGGTTACTCCTGTTAGAAAATCCAGTTAAATATCCAGTTAAATACTAACCTATTTAACCTCACCACAAACCCCAAGGACTATTTCTTCCAAGTTCCAAATCCTGAATCATTGACTTGCAAAGTCAAAATCAAGAGTTTAGTGTTCCTGTTGACTTTTGAAAGTCAAATCACATGTTCTTAACTCAATCCTAAATTGAGGGACTAATTCTGTCAATTGTTAAACTTAAAATACCTGAAACACAGGGACTAAAGTTGTAATTAACTCGTATTCGATTCTGTTGACTTTTGGAAGTCAAATTCGCAACCATGATCCAAATTCAAGATTCATAACCGTTTTCTGTCCCGATTGAAACTGAAATTGCATGAATATGATCATTAACAGCCATAACCATCATATTAATTATCATCATTGTCAAAATTAAACACAATAATGGGAATTAAAGTGGTAACCGTCGACACCATCAACGACCATTATCAAATTAGCTTGAATTCGTCTATCATTTTACCAATTGAACGTTTGCGCATCTCTATCTCGCATCACAGAAGCTGTCTCACACCTCAATTCGATCGGAAAAGCAGTTAGGGTCTCCGGAATTGAAGCTATTCACAGTCGGAGTTAAGTTTTAGTCGGGCACCTACAATCCGACATCAATTCTGGTAATTACCTACACCATTACCTTCGTTTTAGTGTCTAGATCATAAGCCCTATACTAACTAGGGCTTACAACAACGAATTTAACAAGAACCGATTCTAGGGTTCTTTACATTTTCGGATTTAATCGAACCCCACCCCCGACTTTGTTTCAATCCAATTAAATGGCATGGTTAGCTTCGCAACCTCATGCTCTTTGAAAGCCCTATGCTAATTGAATCAAACAATATCGAATTTTTCAAGATCTAGTGACAAGGGTTTGTTCTTAAAACGATTTGGGGGTTTCAACCCTAACAACCTTATAAATCCAATTAATCTATATACCTAGATTCGCAATCCTCTGCTTGTCTAAAGTCCTATCATTCCAAACATGTTCATTATCAAAATCGATCGAATTGATCTTGTGTTCAAACCTAGGGTTCGGCCTTTTTGAATCAGAAATTAAACAGTTCTAAACCCCTTTATTTTGAAATTAAACACACAGAGATTCGTTTTGAACCGACTAACAAAACCCATGTGATTTTTCAACTGATCGCGAACGAAATTTATGGTCTTGGGGCTGGATTCGAATGTGTTTGCGAATGAGAGGGATGAACACTGGACTTGTATGTTAAAACCCTTTGGAGCCGGGTTCTTGTGCGATTGCCCTAGCGGGTGGAGTGGTTATGTGTGTGTGCTTGTGTGGGAGAGACCCGGGTTTGAGTCTCTCCACCTGTTTTTCTATTTAAATCATTTTCTGGTTATTATTTTAATATATAAAATCAATACCCTATATTATTATATTAATATATTAATGTGTTTTAGTCCGAAAAACCACCCGTAGGATTGGGTTTGGTTTGTAACCCATATCTATTATTATTACCCATTTATAAAATAATATATTTATATTATTTTCAGCCCATGACTTCAATCTAAAAATAATATATCTATATATATTATTCTCGTCATGTTTATAAACATTTTGTAATACTTCGAACGTATAAATAATATAATTATCTATATTATTTACCCACAAATATATTGTCGAACAAAAATAATATATTTATTATTTTACCACATGAGTGATTATTTTATTAATTCTACGAACTTAAAATAATATATTAAGTTATATTATTTTCTTACACCATTTTTAGATGGTATAAACGCACGAATATTTTTAATACATGTATTTATTCGTAATTAGAAACATTCGACAAGAAACGCATTTATCCTAATAAACGTATTCACAAACCCTTATTCCCGTGGACACGTTCGTCTACTCGTTGATCCTTAGAATGTTTTAAGATGTTGAAATCTTCCGTGTCGTCGTCACAAATCCCATTGTATCCCTAATTGTTATGTTTATAATTTTAGGGCATACGTAAGCCGTTTCAGGCTAACACTTGTGGTCCCAAACTCATCCTTGTGTGATACTACCTACTACTTAACTCAGGTGATTTTCACGGCCCCTTTTACTATTTTTATTTGGGGGAGATAACATGTCACAACTATTTTTTATTATTGGAAATTCATATGATATCACTGTTGAGGCTAAGCGTAACATACTATCATGAAAGTCCTCACACACATCGAACCGTTAATATGGATCTTAGCGATGTAATGTTCAGTAGTACTACTGGGTTTGACAAACCCCACCCGCGTTAGTCGCGCTAACTCGATTGGAGGTCGAACGGGTGAAATGTTGGCCTAAACACTTTGCCTGGGTTGATAGACCTCGCGGGAGGCAAACAAACACAAACAGTCAGCTTCGGTTGTGAGCGCTTTAGTAAGACATGAATATAGGTTAGCTACCTATAGATATGCATATTGAATTTACATAATCTAGTAAACGCTCTTATTACAATATTGAAACCTATGAACTCACCAACCTAGTGTTGACCCATTTTCTTACGTGTTTTCTCAGGTCGTTAAGCAGGTGCTCGCTAGGGCATGCATGGTGTCACATTGTTGTTGTCAACACATATCAAACATTCAAACACTTATTTATGTTATTACTTAACTTGGGCGCATTTGTTTGCGCACTTACTACTCTATTTAACGCTTCCGCATTCACTCTAAACTTTTATAATATTTCATTTATGTCCCATATAGTGTCGTTTGAAGTAACTAATGTCTGAGATCCTGGTTTGTCACGCACCAAACGGTAAAACTCCGTTAGTATAATTTAGGGGTGTGACAATCGGTTCTGGTAAATGGGTTCCCCAAGTTCGAGTTTCAGTGTCATTGAGGGATTAGACAGGGCGACCCCCTTCTCCCTTTATCTTTATTATCGGTATGGAACCATTTTCATCTATTATAAAAAAAGCTAGCGATATCGGGGTTTTCCATGGTTTAAAATTTCCAAATCATGGTCGTGTTCTCTCTCATCTGTTATATGTAGACGGCACACTTATTATTGGGGGCTCAGCATCGTGAGAATTATTCGTAGCTTCTTTCTTTGTTCGGGCCTTAAAATTAACTTGCAAAAGTCAAACCTTTTTGGTGTCGGTTTAGACTTGGCAGAAGTTAATTCTGTTGCCTCTATTTTGGGCTGTAATATGGCTCACCTTCCTTTCAAATATATGTGTCTCCTGGTGGGTGCTAACATGAACCGAATTAACAATTGGACTCCGGTCTTTGCGACTTTTGAATTTCGGCTTTCACTGTGGAAAGCCTCAACTATTTCCATGGGTAAATTGCACACTTTTAAAGTCGGTGCTTGAAAGTCTTCCAATTTACTATTTCTTAATTTACAAAGCCCTGCAAAAAGTCACTAATGGGTTGGAGTCAATCCGAAAGAAATTTTTATGAGGGGTTGCGAGGATAAGAAGAAGATCCATTGGGTTACATGATACAGAGTGACCAAAGCGAAAGATGAAGGAGGGTTGGGCATTTGCTCTCTTAAATACATAAATAGTGCTTTATTAACAAAGTGGGCTTGGAGATTTAAATCAGAGGCGAATAATATATGGAAAAACTGATTCTGGGTTTTCATCATAACACGAAAACTTGGTGGATGCTTCCATGTAAGAAAGCTTTAACTAGGGTATGGAATAATATTGCTAGATTTGTTTCTAATTTCTCAATTACAAGTACCAAGTTTCAAAACTTGATCAAGGGCCGTCTAGGGAATGGGGACTTAATCCGTTTCTGGATTGACTCGTGGGTCTTGAATGAAGCTTTAATGTTGCACTTTTCTGCCCTTTTCCATCTTGAAAGCAAAACCGTTGCTTCGTTTCAGATCGATTTTCCCGGCAGGCCTTTTTGCTGGCTTGGGAGTGGGCTTGGAGCTGACCGCTTCAATCTTTAGCCGAGAACTCTTACTGGTAGCAACTCTATAGCCTTTTGATGAAGGTGGTGGTCTCGGACTCGGCTGACTCCTGGTAATGGCTGGGCAATACCTCGAATATATCGTCCGTAAAATACGTGTTGTCCAAGGGAGTGAACTCTAGTATATACGTCAATTTTAAATGGAGCAAATGGATCCCTATTAAATGCAATATCTTCGGGTGAAAGGCGAAAATGGATCGCCTCCCAACTCTTGTAGCCTTGTCTAAAAGAAATGTTCAAGTCAACTGTCGCTTGTGCCTTCTATGTGGGGAACCTTTGGAGACGGCGAATCATTTGTTCACCTCTTGTTACATTGCCTCGGTGATTTGGAATCTCATTAGTAATTGGTGTAACATTCCTCAAATATATGCCTTCTCGGTGAAAGGTTTATTTGAGCTTCACAACACAACATTATTAGGAAATTCCCAAAAGGGGATATTTCAAGGGATCATCATCATTGCTTGTTAATGTGCTTTTTTGAATAAATTGGTAAAGGTAGAGAATATATTTGAAGGCATAAAGGCTCTTGGATTTGTTTGGCTAAAGAGTAGATCTATCCACAAACCCATTCAATAGAAAGATTGTTGTAAATTTAACTTCTTGTAATTATGTATTAGTACTTTGTTTCGGTTTGCTTGCAGGCCCTGTATTGGGGTTGTTGCTGTGTTGAAAAATCACATTTTGGAAAAAAAAAAGATTATTTCCCTTCCATGTAATTGTAACCCTCAATATTCATAATAACCTCACCTGTACAAAAAGATAAAAGTTAACTAATTTTGAATGTTACATACATTACAAATTTACAATACAAATAATAACAGTATTCTAATACATTTCCAATTCATATCTTACAAATTTATCATACAAACTTGTTGTAAGTAGAAATATGAACAATGCTCTCATTTAATCCTTAGAGGAATAACAGAATTCAAAGCCCGACTTTTTCCAGCATTTTTTCGATGTCATGCGTGGACAGATTTCCACTGCCGGTGATTGCTATACTTCTTCTATTACCAGTAGAAACCAACTCAGCCGAGACATCGAGGATACCATTGTCATCTATGCTAAAGCAAATGTTAATATTTTCCTTACCTGCAGGGGCTGGTGGAATTCCATGAAGAATGAATTCATCAAGGAAGATGTTGTCTTTCGCTTCTTCGCACTCGCCCTGAAACACTGATACTCTGCATTCCTCTTGGTTGTCCGCTAATGTCACATAAACTTCCTCCTTGGTGGTCGGTATTGGTGTGTTCCTTGGGATTATGACACTCATATATCGTCCTTCTGTTCTCACACCAAGGGACAAAGGAGTCACATCAGAAAGTACCAAATCCTTCACAGTTTTATTGCGATTACCGCTTAAGTTTGCAGCCAACACTGCTGCACCATATGCAACGGCTTCATCCGCATTAATGCTCTTGCAAAGTGGTTTCCAGTCAAAAAACTCCCCCAGCATTTGTTGTATCTTGGGAATCCTAGTCGACCCACCAACAAGAACTACATCATCCACATTATTTTTGTGCATATTCGCGTCTCTTAAACAGTTTTTCACATGCTCAATACACTTGTTAAAAAAACCAGCATTTAGCTTCTCGAATTTCGCCCGGCTGAATTTCATGGAAAAATCAGTTCCATCAAACAAGCCATCAATAAAAATTGAAGTTTCATTTGTTGAGGACAAGTCTCTCTTTGCTTTCTCACAGGCAACTTTCAATCTCCCTTTTGCTCTTGCATTATTACAGACATCTTTCTTTTGATTTTTCTTAAATTCTTCTACACAGTGATCAACCATCACCTTGTCAAAATCCTCTCCACCCAAATGAGTGTCACCCCCAACAGCTTTAACGGTTATGTTTCCGTCCCTGCTGATAGAGAGAAGTGACACATCAAACGTCCCCCCACCTAAATCAAAGACGAATACGTTTTTCTGTTGTGGCTGGTTTCGGTTGCCAAACTGCTTGTCTAGACCGTAGGCAATTGCAGCTGCTGTGGGCTCACTGATCAAGCGCATGACGTTGAGTCCAGCCAGTGTACCAGCATCCTTTGTCGCTTGCCGTTGCTTGTCACTGAAATATGCAGGGACCGTAATCACTGCATCTCTAACTGTTGTAAGAAGGTACGCCTCGGCAGCCTCTTTCAACTGCTTCAGAATCATGGAAGATATTTCTTCAGGTGAAAATTCCTTGTTTGCACCCTTGTGTTCAACTACAATCATTGGCTTATCCCTTGATCCTTCAATTACCTTAAAAGGCCATGATTCTATGTCTTTCTGCAATCTCATATCGCTGAATGTGCTCCCCATCAAACTCTTAACATCTGAAATTTATCAAAAATATGTAAGTAAATCTATACTTGAATTTCTTGTGTGAAAAACATCAAACTTGTTCATCAAATCGACTTACCGAAAACAGTGTTAATAGGGTTCCCGGTGATTTGGTTTTTGGCACCCTCACCTACTAAAAGCTCCTTGTCTGTAAAGGCCACACATGATGGGGTGATCTTGTTACCTTGTTCATTAGAAAGGATCTCAACACGATTGTGTTGATCAATCCAGACAGCAACACACGAGTATGTTGTTCCAAGATCAATACCGATTGGAGTCGTTTTACCTCTTGTCGACATCTTGGAATACGTAGTTACATCTATTAATTACTGTTTCAAGTTGCCCTCCACGATATAGTTTCATCATCTTCATTTTTTCAATCACAGTTGCTGGAATAGGAGCTAGCAAGGTCAGCTTATATAGGAGAAGTGTTATCTTATCCTTTAAATTAATTAATGCACACTGCCCGGTTGCCGCCTACCCCAAAACCGCACCACAAACCCATCTCTCTTCTTAATTCTTACCCTGTCGCTTCCAAGAGGTATTTCTCTTATATATCCCATGTTTAATTTAACTTCATTATTATTAAAAATTTTGTTCTAATATTTTTCTCTCTTAATTTAATTCACACCGATTACCAAAATTTTAATTTATTTATGTTGTTTGCTTTATAATTTTCGCTCATTTCACCATAGCTATTTAAGTTGCTGAAACTATATAACCACAAAAAATTAAACGCTATAGTTTATGTTGGAAAATGTGTGCGGTTTAAGAAATATCCTAATAACAAGCAAGGAACAATAAGAATTCATAAATATAAACATGATTACCTGATCTTGTTGGCGAATTTCTGAGTCTTGGGCCGCAAGGCGGTGTGCCCATGTCGGTTAGAAGCTTCCTAAACGAGTTCGTTTAGGTTGTTAGTAATTTGAATTTTAAATATACAATTCATATTATAATCTAGGTTAGTCTATATAAACCGAGTTATGGTGATGGTTTACTTACTACTAGAAAACATGTATATATTTTCTACAAAAGTTTCCGACAAGTTACTAACAAAAGAAATTTCCCACAAGTTATCGTCAACTTTCCGACAAAACAAAAACAAAAAAGTAACCATAAAATTTCCTACAATTTTCCGGCTAAATTGCGACAAAAAATTATTTGTCGCAATTACGTCGCCAATTATAAGCTACTTCCAATGATCCACCGATAAGTTTCCCACAAATTTTCTTTTTAATTCGTTTAATATATTTATTAAATAAGTTAACTTATTTATTTAATATTTAAAAGTTAGTATTTTTTTATTTGTCGGAAAATCGTTGGAACAAATAATTATTTCCGACAAGTTTCCCACAAAAGTAGTTTTTTTATTTTTTTAGTTCGTTTAACATATTTATTAAATAAGTTAACTTATATATTTAATATAATCGTCAAAATATCGCCGAAATTATCGAAAAAAGGCTTTTGTCACTAATTCGTCAGAAAATTAGTCGGAAAAAAACATTTCCTTCGAGGGTTTTTCCAACAAACATTTTTTGTCCGAAACTTGTCGCTAACGACCAATTCCGATAAATTTTCCACGAAATCTGTTGTCGCAAATTTTCAGTTTTTTGGTAGTGACCATTGTAATTCAAGTTTTTGAGCTAGCCAAATCAACGAGTGTTACTAATTCACCACTTGAATTGGTATCAGAGTCTGCAATCAAGAAGTGACATGTGATCGAGAAGAAGATGCGATCAAGGAAGAAGACTTTAATCAAAGTTGACAACGCATGCGCTCTGGAAAAAGTTGCGATCAAGGAAGTAGTCATCGATCAAGATTACCGACGCCTGTGATCATCAGACAAGATTGAGCCTAACTCAACCTTGAGTCGAAAGGTTGAGATAGATTGATTTTACTGGATCAAGATCCAAAAACACCTCGTACGTATCAAAGGATAAGTCGAAGAACACCATGGGAGATCAAGAGGATAATCAAGCTGTGATTACAGTCAAGGAAAACAACACGAAATCCCTATGGTGTCACATGATAACCTCCACCAACTACACAATCTGGGCTATGAGAAGGCCATCTTCAACGTTCACGAGGTTTGGAATGCTGTCGAACCAGGTACAAATGTTGATGTCAAAACAAACAGCGTGGCAATTGCTCTTTTGTTTCGGGCAATACCCGAAGAGAAAATATTACAAATTGGAAATTTCTTAACTACAAAAGAGATGTGGGATGCAATAAAAACCCGACATCTAGGTGCAGATCAAGTAAAAGAAGCAAGACTTCAAACATTAATGGTTGAGTTTGAAGGAAAAAAAAAATGAAAGACACCAGTTCTATAGATAACTTTGACATCAAGTTATCTTGTATCGCCTCTGCCTCTCTTGGTACCATAATCGAAGAATACAAGATTGTAAAGAAGTTCCACACGAGTCTTCCCAGACGCTACATCCATATTGTAGCTTTGATCGAATAGGTCTTAGATATAAAGACAAGGAACTTTGATGACATTGTAGGACGTCACAAAGTTTACGATGAGAGAATCAAAGAAGAAGATGCACCTTCAAGAAGCTAAGATAAATTACTATTCACCATAAACGATCTAGGCTTCAAACCCAAATCTAACAATTCGGACGAGGGCGTGGGAAAGCTGGAAACTATGGGAGAAAGGGACAAGGAAGGGGTTTCCACTCGGGACCAAAACAAAGACAGTCTGAGTCCTTGAACATCAAATCCAAGGGGTCAATATCGGCAAAAGGAAGGGATCTCTCGAAGATCCAATGTTACCGATGTGACAAGTATGGTCACTTTGTGTCCAAGTGTCCCGAACGGAAGCAAACCCAGGATGAGATGACTTTAAACCAAGAAGAAAATCTAATCGAGATAGATGAAGTTGATCCGACACTGTTTATCGCTGAGAATGATCCAGAAACAATGTTTTTAAATGAAGAAATCTTATTCCTTAGCGATTCGAGTCTGAAACCAATGAAGCCGATGTGTGGTATCTTGATAATGGCGCGAGCAACCACATGACAAGTAACCGATTGAAACGGTAATTGGAAAGATAAAATTCAAGGATAGAACATGTGTGAGTATTCGAGGGAAATGTGTTGGATTTTGTAGGATCGTAAGATTACAAGGTGATTCTATTCTAGTTGATATTGGCGGAAACAATAACAACCAACAAAGTAAACAAGTAAACAACAAGAATACTGATAAATGCACTGTTGTATTAAACTTCTGAGATTACAAGTTTACAAGTAAAACACTATCAAGAAGCACTATGAAAGCACAGCAAGCACACTTACAATGAAGTGTTTACACAGTATTTATAGTAACTTAGAATCAAGACAAACCCTTGATTCTAAGGATCAGATCTAACACAAGCCGTTGATCTTGTTTAGTAATCTAAATTACACGCAAAGGCTAATCTAGATAACTTTACTGAAACGTCTTCTTAGGCATCATTGTTTGCATGCTTGGAGACGCGCGTCATTGTCCTTTATTGGTTGCACCACTGAGGTTCCTTCTGCTTGGAGTGTGTCAGTTGTTTTTGCAGAAAGGTGTCGAGGCGCTTCACATGGGTAGTCAGCTGCAACGTTTGGTCTTCAGTGAATAAAGCTATCAGCAGCAGATATGAGAATAATGCTGCTGATAAGCCTATCAGCAGCAACTTGTGTTGGATGCTGCTGATAAGCCTATCAGCAGCAACAAGTGTTGGATGCTGCTGATAAGCCTATTAGCAGCAACAAGTGTTGAATGCTGCTGATAAGCCTATCAGTAGCCATATGTGTTGAATGCTGCTGATAAGCCTATCAGCAGCATTTGTACTTAGAATAATTTGGTAGCAATCAGTCTTTGGTTCTACAAACTCCCCCTAGACTGATGCAACCAAAATTCTTCTAATTACTTTGCTGCTGAAGCTTTTGCATGTGGCTGACTATCCTTTCAACCTCATAGCCTCTTGGATCCTTGCTGGGATTGTTCAATGGAAGTTCAGACAGAGTCTTGATGTCTTTGTGTGGCATTTTGTAGATTGCTTTGCTTGAACATCTCATCTGCTGCTTCTTTACATCAATCAGAGTGAACTCATCCAAATCAGCATTGTAGGACCAAGATACAAATGGAGAGTGGGACTTGAGTGGTTTGACATCCACGACCACATCTTTGCTAGGGTTGAAGTAATGTCTGATTGCTAGCATAAGATGTTTCCCTCTCTCATTTGCAGGTTCATGAGCTTCACCCAGCTCCAAAATTCTTCTTAGGTCTGAATCTGGTAGTTGAAGAACCTCATCAACAGACCTGTATGTAGATCTTCTTCTTTCAGTTCTCCCCCTGAAGATCTCAAACCTTTGATCCTGTGGATTGTAGACCCATTCAACTATGTTTCTTGAGTCTTCAGGTTCAGATGAGGATTTGGATTTCTTTAAGGGAGGCTGTTGATGAGTGGGAGCTGGGTGGGATGATTTGGACTTGTTGGGTGGAGGAGTGGAAGGTTTGGGGAGGAGAGTGGAAGGATGATGAACTGAGGAAGAGGTAGGCGAGGGAGAAGGCTTGGGTTTCTTTGTCTTTGGTTTTTCTTCTTCTTTGATAAGTACCTTTTTCTTGGAGGCCTTCTTCTCTAGTCTTTCTTCCTCATCCTTTTTAACTTTGAAGTAGAGGGCTTGCAGGTTCATGAAATTCATGGGACCTAGCCTCTTTCCACTATCTCCTCTAGCCTTAAGGAAGTCAATCATGACCTTCCTTTCTTCATGGGTTCTTTTATTCAGTGCAATGGTCTTCTTGGACTGTAGCTTGACTTTTTCTTCTTCTTCAGCCTTTTTCTTGCTAGCCAATTGACCCTGCTGACCCATGAAGGCTCTGTAAATCTCTTTGTTTGAAAGTTTCTCAAGGTAGTCTGCATCCTCACCTTGAGAGATCAGAGCTTCAGTCCACTCCTCCCTTAATTCTTTTGCTAATTCAGAATCGGTTATTCTGAACTTAGCTTCTTCGTTCTTCTTCTTCTCCAAGTCTTCTTCTTCTTTACTGAATTGTTCCTGCAGTTGAAGAGCAAGAGCTTCGTCTTCTTCAATCTGGTCAACTGCAGGAATCTTTCTTTTTAGCTCATCCAGTTGTTTAGCATACAGCTGGATGGTTTGTTCTCTTAGGAGAATGACTGTTTTTCTTTCTTGAGCCTTTTTCAAGTCAGCCATCTCCTCTTCTTCTCTTCTTCTTCTTTTCTCTTCCCTCTCTCTTTTCTCTTTTAGCAGCCTCTCTTCATCTTCATCAGTCATGATTCCCTTTCCTTTGTTTACATTGGGTGCCTCTGCTTCAGCTTCACTGATCACAACAGCAGATGATGATGCTGCTATTGGGATCTCTGCCTCAGCTTCATTGGCATGTTGAGGAATTGAAAAGGAACGGTCACTGTCTTCATCAAGTTGACACTCAGGACCTTCTATTTCTCTCAGTTGATCCCTGATGGAAGATCTTGTGCCAAAAGCTGCAGATGTGATGTCAACTTATGGAGTATCAGAGTTGGAGTCAGTATCAGAAGTTGACACAGTCTCTTCCTGAGGAATCAGTCCTTCTTTTTCAAGATGGGCTTTGATGATGACCATCATTGCCTGGCTCTCCAGTGAGTTAATATTGCAGATGTTGGCTCTGAGCTGAAAAATC
Organism: Smallanthus sonchifolius; assembly: GCA_023525975.1. Taxonomy (NCBI): domain Eukaryota; kingdom Viridiplantae; phylum Streptophyta; class Magnoliopsida; order Asterales; family Asteraceae; genus Smallanthus; species Smallanthus sonchifolius. Next base: position 53,618,456 of record CM042025.1, on the reverse strand, counting down.
TTGAATAGGAAGTCTGAGGGCAGCTGAAGGATGTTCCTGGTGTTGATGATGAGAGAGGAGCCGTTGCTGAGCAGAAGAGTGTGGTCAAGGGACTTAGTGCTCACCCAACCTAGCACGTTCAAGTCCTTGACCAGGAAGGCATACAGGAATCTTCGAAGGCCCAGAACTTCTTCTTCATTGAGAAGACTGCTCCTTGTTATTTCAAGATTGCTAGGAGTCAGTCTCCTTTCTGCGGCCGCCGAGGATTCAGGATAAGCTACCCGTTTTGCTTTTTGAATTAGTCTTTCGAAGTGGGGTAGATTATCCTCCATCGGGTCATAGAACCTGCCAATGGCAAGTTCTGCTGAGAGATCTACTGAGTTGTTGATGCAGTTTGATACGTATAGCTGTAGGACTTGGAGGGCATTGAGAGAGTTCCAGTTCAGCTCTTCTACTCCGCTGAATTCCCATCCAATCCAAAACCTCTCAGCTGATCCATCATACCCCCAAGCTAGAATGGAGTCAAATTCTAGCTTCTTTGATGATCTGAATAGTTGGGGGGTTGAGGATTGACCAATGATGGATGCTGCTTCAGGAAGGATGCTGAATGATGTATTTGTTTGTTCTGTGTCTTCAACATCATTCAGCATTTCATCGACAGCCCTGACGACCAACGTCCAGTCTTCAGATATCTCTTCGTCTTCGTTATCTGGGCCTGGCAAGTCATGAACTTGGACAAAAGCTGGCTTGAATAGTGAGCTTTGAAGTACAAGCTGCTCTTGAATCCAGTCGTCAAGACTGTCTGTATCTTCTTCCATAGACACCATCTCCCCCTTTTTGGTTGCATCAGCAGACAGGTAAGCATCAGTTTGGGTGCCTACTGATACAAGAGAGGGAGTGGCTAAAGTTGGGCATTGATGGGCTTCATGCATAGAGACTTGGTGTCTTAGTTTGGACACTTCAGCCTCTAGCATAGCCACCCTGGCCGTCAATTCCAAGTTATGAAGTTTCAGTCTGTCCTTATCCACAGTTGTGGAATCCTTGGACCCAGATGGGGCCGTAGGCCGAGCCTCAGCATCCCCATCACCCGCGGTTTCTTGGCACCTGGGATTCCTCTCAGTGAGGGGAGTTTCCAAGGAAACACCCTCACCATGAGTTGCCGTGGTTGAGGTCTTAAAGATGTTGTCACTGTCCTCCTGGTCAGTTGATGGACCAGCATTAGTGACAACCTCTTCCACATCCACTCCATCATTACTCCCAGAGTGGACCTTCAAGGGTGAAGAACTTGGGTTGGGTGTTTCGGAAGCAAGACGAATCAGTACCTCCTTGATAGTGGTAGTTGGAGAAGGTACATCACTTTGGTCAGGTTCCTCAACACTTAAGTCCAAAGAAGACAGGAATGGCTCGAAGGGCTGTTCTATGGATCCGGGAAGTGATCCTAATCCTAATAGAGAGACTTCCGAAGGAGTCTCCCTAACAGTGTGGCTTTCCCTTATGATATTCTCACTAGAATGTTGTGATTCTAAGTGAGGGATGTTGGCTTGGGTTTGGGCCTTGGAGGCAAGAGAAGAAGGAGTTCTGTTGCCCCTCTTCCTTGTATATTTGGCTGCAACCGGGGCCTTGTGTTCCGGTTGAGCAATCAAACTGGGGGTGAGTAGATTATGTGCCTGTACATCCTCAGTAGAATGCACAGGGGTTCGATTAAAGGAAGCAGTAGTTTGAGTTTGTGGCAGTGAGGTGGAGGGTGTGGGATCAGTATTAGCTGGGTTTGCTGAACTGTCACCCTGGGCACTTTGCGTGTTCAACATTGTAGACAACAATGGAACATCGGCCCCTGAGAACTTTGATGAAACTGTTCTCATGCTTTGAAAAATGTTGTTCTTATGTCCCAGAATTGAGTAGATTCTTGTAGTTTTTGAAAGATCTTGGTGTTCAATATTGAACACTTCTTGCAAGAATCTTGGGTACATGAAGAACTGTGATTTCACCCCTTCTTGAAGGTTGTATCTCAAACCTTCAAGAATGAGGTGGGAAAAATTGAAACCCGCCCCAGTTATCATACCGTGAATTGCCGACGCAAGTCCGGAGCTGAGTTGGTTCCAGCCACTCCTCTTCTGGGATATGCATTGGAGAAGAGTGTGGCAGAGATACTTCCATTTGGGACCCATGAGTGCCTTCTCTATCGTATACTCTGTTTGATTCCCAGTGTACCCTATGGATACAAAGGTCCTCATGTATACGTCTCTTGGGTAAGAGATGGCGTCCCCTTCATCTTGAAGCTTGAGGTGTTGGCGGAGCTTTGCTTCAGTGATAACCATTTCCTTGCCGTCTACTGTGCCTCTGATTTGGGGAGTGCCCTGGTCAGTAGAATACACGGCTGAGCTCCAAAAATCTTCCATGTGGGAAGTGTAGATGGTTGGGTTGACTGTTAGGGCATGGAGGATTTTGGACCGATAAAGGAAGTCGATCATATCATTGAAACCTTCTGATTTCTTGCCCTTTATTAGGCATGCAGTGAGGTTGTGATATGGGGAAAACTTGTCGTTGGGGTTGTTTATGTCTGCGCCTGCCATTTTATGGAGTTGGAGGGAAGAGAGAAGGGTGTTTGAATGGTGGTTAATTATGGAGGGCTTTGAATGCTGTGGGGACGGGAGAGAAAGTGATGGGAGATTAGGGTTTGAAATTGAATATGAAGAGGTTGTGGGAACGTTTGAAATTGTGATATAACGGCAGACGAAGAAAAAGCGACTTCACTTGTACAGTACAACCTGTTTCACTTTTCATTGTTACAGCTGTAAAGAACTCGAGCAGTCATGGTAAAGACTGAGAGTAGTTTTTACCGCGGTTAAAAGTTAATGTAGACTTGTTTTACCCATCAGCAGCAAACTTGGTTGCTGCCGATGGTGTGCTATCCGCTGCAAACTTGGTTGCTGCGGATAGTGAAGTCTTTCAGCAGCAGATTTGGTAGCTGCTGACTGTTGTATTCATTCCGCAGCAAAAAGGTTGCTGCTGACCGCCTTAAAGCTATCCGCAGGAAACTTGTTCCTGCTGATAACTTAAAGCGATCAGTGGCAAAGACTTTGCTGCTGAAGAGTAAATCTGTCAGCAGTGAAAAAGTGCTGCTGACTATAACCTTTTATTAAGAACAAAAACATAGACATATTTACAAGGAAGGATAAAAATTGAGACATGTCTTATTCAAAGTTCATCATGCCAATTGATTCAACTAGATATCGAAATCTTGCTTCATCAAAAGGTTTAGTGAACAAATCAGCATATTGCTCATTTGTGTGAACCTTGGATAGGACAATTCTCCTTTTCTCAGCTTGATCCCTGATAAAGTGATACCTGATGTCGATGTGCTTAGTCTTGGAATGCTGCACTGGATTATTCGTGATAGAGATTGCACTCATGTTGTCAATGTGAATTGGAGTCTGCATGAAGGTCATTCCATAGTCAAGCATTTGATTTTGGATCCAGATGACCTGTGCACAGCAGCTTGAAGCTGCAATGTATTCTGCTTCAGCTGTTGAAGTGGAGACACATGTTTGCTTTTTGCATTGCCATGAGATGAGCCTTCCTCCAAGAAATTGACATCCCCTTGATGTGGACTTTTTGTCCAAGTTACAGCCCCTATAGTCACTGTCAGTGTAGGCATAGAGATTGACATTTCCATTCTTTGGATACCATAGCCCAAGTTTTGGAGCTCCCTTTAGGTATCTAAAGATCCTTTTGACAGCTTGAAGATGAGACACTTTTGGAGCTGCTTGAAATCTTGCGCAGAGACAAACTGCAAACATGATATCTGGTCTTGAGGCAGTGAGATACATGAGAGACCCTATCATTGCTCGGTACTGATGTTGATCAGTGTCTTGTCCTTCTTTATCCGGAGATAATTGATGGTGCACTTGCATAGGAGTTCTTGCAGCAGAGCAGTCAGCCATTTTGAACCTCTCCAAGATGCTTTTGACATACTTGGATTGACTTATGAAGATTCCATTTGGTACTTGTTTGACTTGAAGTCCTAAAAAGAAATTTAGTTCACCCATTGAACTCATTTCAAATTTGGAATGCATCAGAACTTCAAAGTCTTTGCAGAGCTTCGTTCTTGTAGATCCAAAGATGATGTCATCAACATAAATCTGGACCAACAAAATTTCTCCCCCTTCATCTTTGATGAAAAGTGTCTGATCAATGGCCCCCCTTCTGAAGTTCTTGCTAAGTAGATATCCAGATAAAGTTTCATACCAGGCTCTTGGGGCTTGGTGTAAGCCATAGAGAGCTTTGTCCAGTTTTAAGACCTTATTTGGTTATGCAGGATCTACAAAGCCTGGAGGCTGTTTGACGTAGACCTCTTCACCAATATTGCCATACAAAAAGGCACTCTTCACATCCATTTGATAGACCATAAAGTTTTTGGATGCTGTATATGCCAGAAAGATTCTAATGGCTTCCAGACGGGCAACAGGAGCAAAGACTTCATCATAGTCAATGCCTTCTTCTTAAGTGTAACCTTGAGCTACCAGTCTGGCTTTGTTCTTGACCACGATGCCCCTTTCATCTTGCTTGTTTTTGAAAACCCATCTTGTTCCAATGGCTGTTTAACCAGGTGGAAGATCAACAAGCTTCCAAACATCTTGTTTTTTGAACTGCAGCAATTCTTCCTGCATTGCCTCAATCCAGCTGTTGTGCTTGAGAGCTTCATCAATCTTCTTGGGTTCCACCTGAGATAGAAAGCAAGAGAACAAACAAATGTTGGCTTCATGAGACTTACTTCTTGTCTGGATACCTATGTGGACTTGGCCAATGATGTTTTCCAGAGGATGCTCTTTGTTTATTCTCTGTGCTGGTATCACATCCAGCCGTATTCCCTCTTCAAGATTGCTTTGGTTTAGATCAGGATTGTCTTCAGTTGTGAGGAGAGGAGCTTAGAGGTTCTGATCATTGTGTTTCACATTGTCAGCAGTATTAGCATTAGAGGCCTCTTCAGCATGGATTGAGGAGGCTTCATTAAAGATTTCTTGGTCAGAGAGATTGCTTCTTGTGGTGTTGGAAGTACTGGCTTCACCTGTACCGGCTTCAATAGCTTCTGCCACTGATGGAGGGTCAATGGATGGCCTTTTCATCCTGATGTAGGGACTGGGAAAATCCAGTCTGTAGTCAGTAGAAGAGGTTGAGGCAGAAGATGTTGATTTTGAAGAAGAACACTCCATATTTGAGAATATGAGAGGCTCAAATATCTGGGTGAAGGAGTCTATATCAAAGAGCCAGTTAGGACCTTTGCCTTGTTCACAGACAACATGTTCCCTGCATTCCACATTAGCAGATTCTTCCACAATCCGAGTCCTAGAATTGAACACTCGGTAGGCCTTTGATTGAGAGGAGTAACCCACAAAGTAACCTTCATCAGACTTTGCACCGAATTTAGGAAGAACTCCATGTGTGATGAGGATGGTACATGGACATCCAAAGGGCTTCAGGAAGCCAATGTAGGGAACTCTTTTGAGCCATAGTTCATAGGGTGTTTTATGGAGAGGCTTAACAATAAGGACTCTATTCTGCACATAACAAGTTGTGCTTACTGCTTCTGCCCAGAAAGTAAGGGGCAGCTTTGAGTCAGCCAGCATAGATCTTGCTGATTCAATCAGAGTCCTATTTCTTCTTTCAGCAACCCCATTTTGTTGAGGAGTTCTTGGAGCACTGTATTGCCTTTCAATGCCCTTGCTCTCACAGAAACTGTTCAAAGTGTGATTTTTGAACTCTGTTCCCTGATCACACCTTATGATCTTTACCTTCAGATTGCTTTGGTTCTCTACCCTAAGAATATAGGATTTGAGAATCTCAGCAGTTTCATCTTTTGTTCTTAGGAAGAATACCCATGAGAATCTGGAGAAGTCATCAGTTATCACCAGACAGTAGGACTTTTTGCCCATTGACATGACATTCGTAGGACCAAAGAGATCCATATGCAGTAGCTGGAGAGGGGTGTCATTTGTGTTCAATGTCTTGGGCTTGTGGGAACTTTTGTGTTGTTTTCCCTTCAAGCAGGCAATGCAGTGATCGTCTAGCTGGAATTCTTTGTCAGGAAGCCCTCTAACAAGATTGTCCTTCACTAATTTATTGATTGTTTTGATGTTAACATGGCTTAACCTCCTGTGCCAAAGAGCGGATTCATCAACTGATGCCTTTGACAGAAAACATGAAACACTACCGGATGGAGTGGCTTCATTCATGTCAAGCACATATAAGTTGTCCTTTCTACGAGCAGTTAGGAGAATCTTCTCTGGAGGGGGTTTAGATAGACCAGGAGCTAACACAAAACATTCTTTGTCAGTGAAGAGCATCCAATGCTTTTGATTACATACTTGGGAAACACTCATGAGATTGAAGTCAAGTTCTTTAACATAGTTGACTCTTTCAATACTCATCCTTTCATTGGACATAGTTCCTTGTCCAGTGATAGATCCACCTTTTGAGTCACTCCCAAAGGCAACATATCCTCCATTGAAATGTCTGAAGTTGGAGAGGATGGACCTGTTGCCTGTCATGTGCCTGGAACAGCCGCTATCTACCACCCAAGTATTGTGTTTGTTGCCTGGCTGTCCCTGCACATGGGAAATATCTAATTAGTGGGAGGATCATTGTAGCATGCAGCATTGTAGAAGATCGTTGTTAATTTGCCATTGTCAGCATGCTTGCAGTCAATGGAACCAATAGTTATGCTTGGAGATTGTTTGGCCTTCCATTGCTGTGTTGGTGGTTTTCTAGCTTTCTTTGCATTGTCGGCAGAAGATGTTGTTGCTGACGATTTTGGCTTATCCGCAGCTGATTTTGCTGCTGAGGGCTTTGCTGGAGTAGTAGCAGTTTTTGCTGCTGGAAGCTTTGTTTTGGATTTTGCTTTGTCAGCAGCAGAGACTTTTGTTGCTGAAGGCTTTGCCTTTGGTTTCCTGGACTTTACTCTATCAGCAGCGATTTTGTTTGCTGCTGATGGGTTGAACACAAATGAACGATTTGTAACTTGGTTAAAAGGGTTGAACTTGCATGTTGCAGTAAAGTGGTTTGATTCCCCACATATGATGCAAGTTTGTTGAGGTTTCTGCATCTTCACTCTTTGAGGGGATAGAGATTCTCTGAACTTTGTTGCCTTTGCATCATAGCTTCTCACCTGTTTGTTTCTGTTTGTTTTCTCAAAGGCATGCTGCTTTGAGTTTCTTTGGTGTTCACGGTAGTGAAAGCAGGTGCTGGCAGTGTGATTGTATTTGCCACACACAAAGCATGATACTGCTATCTTGTCCCTGTGAGAGTCCACATAGTTCTTATTTTGAAACAAATCTTTGAAGTTCCAGGGATGAGCTTTGTTATGTTCAAAGGTGGCTTCTTCTAGTGTCCTTTGAACATATGGACCTTTTTCTCCAGGTGTATGAGAAATATCAAACGCCTTTGACTTTGACTGAGATTTGGGGTTGGTGAAACCTGATGTCTCTCCCTTTTCAATGATTAGCTTTCTTCCACCTGGAGGATAGCTAATCTTGATTTGTTTGAATGGAATGGGAGCAGGAATGGTTGGAGTAACAACATGACAACCGGCTTCAGAGAAAGGAGCAGATGGGACTGCACTAGTTTCACAGTGGTCTGAGCAGGTTGACTCAGATTCTGAAGAGGTGGAGCAGTCTTCCACAAAACATGCATCCATTGAAGGATCAAGGTTTCGGTTTGCCATGTCAAGGTTTGCAGTATTAAAGCTTGGTTGGTGAATGGCAACATAATCAGCAGGAGGAGGAACTGTCTGGTACTCGTCACTATGATATCCAAGTCCAGTTTTTACCCTTTCATGGACTTGAATATCTAACAATCTGTGTAACTTTTTAGATGAAAATTCATATTTTTCAACATGAACTTTCTGTTCAGCCAGTTCAGCTCTGGTAGCTTTAAGTTTTACTAATAGATCATCAATCTGAGTTTCTAGATTGGTTTGTTCATGTTTTAATGAAGAAATCTCTTTCTTAAGGCAGTTAATTTTTTCTTTGTAAGTATCTTCGACCTTTTTGAATTCAGACTTCATTTGATGAAACTCTTCATTTTGATCTATCAGATTTTGGTTATGCTTTCTATAACCTAAAACTTTGTCAATGCAAGCTTGAGAGCAAAGATGTTCAAATACCTGAGGTGGTATCTCTGCATTGTCTGCCATAAGTGCTTGGTTGGAGGCAGGAACATCTTCATATTGAAAACTCCAGTCAAAGTCTGAAGTTCCAACATTTGCACAGGCTGCAGTTTGTGCTGGAGGAGTTCCTTGTTGCTGCTGCTGCCTGGGCTGACCTTGGTAAGCTTGTCTTTGATGGTTGGCACCCTGATTGGCTTTAGGTGCCTTGCACTCCCTAGCAAAGTGACCCATTTGGTTACAGTTGTAACATCGGATCTTGCTTTTATCAAGCCCAACTCTGGTGTTTGAGTTGTTGCTTGGAACTGATCTCCCGGTTCTAGAATAAAACCTTTTTGCTCTGAGGGAGAGCATGGCATATGAGTGCTGAATATCCATTTCTTCAAGATCATCTGGATGAAAGCATTCCAGATCCTCCTTTATGAAGTACATGCTGCTTGAGTTGTCAGAGACAAAAGCAGTAGAGGTTGGCTGTTGAGGAGGTGCTTCAAGAAGAAATGGTGATGAGTTGGATTGTGAAGCAGTTGGTGTTTGAGGATGAGTAACAATGGGAGGATAGTAGTTGCTTGCACTAGGACCAGAATGATCAGAGTGAAGCGCTGAGGTGGTGGTGGAGGAAGTGGTAGCTGATTGATAACTGGAGCTCCTTTCTTTAGCTTGAATCATTTCTAATTCATAGGTTTTGAGCATGCCAAAGAGCTCAGTCATCTGAAGAGTCTTCAGATTCTCTGTTCTTCTGATGGACACTGTATATAATGTCCAACAACTAGGAAGAGATCTTATGAACTTCTTGAGAATGTCTTCATTCTCCAGCTTTACCTTGGAGCACTGCAGTTCTCCAACCAGGTACGTGTACCTGTTATATAAAACTGTTAGTGACTCACCTTCTTTCCAGACGAAGTTTTCATACTGTTGCTTGAGAATGTCACGTCTGTTCTCCTTGACCTCCTCAGATCCAGCAAACATCTTTTCCAGGGCTCCCCATAATTCCTTTGCAGTTTTGTGAGCCTTGAAATTGTGAAAAACTTCATTTGGAAGGCACATTTGGATAGCTCCTAATGCCTTGAAGTCCACCTCCATTTTCTTGATGTCTTCTTCAGAATACTTGGAGGGTTCCTTAGGAACTAGTGGTCCTCCGGAGTCAGCAGAGGCCACCATGGGAACATAAGGTCCATCCCTTATGGATTTCCACATTCCATATTCATGGTAGCAGAAGAAGCTTTCCATATGGTTCTTCCACATATCATAGTCCTCCCCAGACACCAACCTCGGTGGTCGGTTGATACTGCCGATGTCTTCAGATCCATGACTTTGTGCCATTTTGTTTTGTGTGACTTGATCAAGAATAGAGTTTTGAATAGAATCAGAAAGTGATTAAACAAAGGTTAGTTTGTTTAATCTTGAGCCAAAGCTCTGATACCACTTGTATGATCGTAAGATTACAAGGTGATTCTATTCTAGTTGATATTGGCGGAAACAATAACAACCAACAAAGTAAACAAGTAAACAGTAAGAATACTGATAAATACACTGTTGTATTAAACTTCTGAGATTACAAGTTTACAAGTAAAACACTATCAAGAAGCACTATGAAAGCACAGCAAGCACACTTACAATGAAGTGTTTACACAGTATTTATAGTAACTTAGAATCAAGACAAACCCTTGATTCTAAGGATCAGATCTAACACAAGCCGTTGATCTTGTTTATTAATCTAAATTACACGCAAAGACTAATCTAGATAAATTTACTGAAACGTCTTCTTAGGCATCATTGTTTGCATGCTTGGAGACGCGCGTCATTGTCCTTTATTGGTTGCACCACTGAGGTTCCTTCTGCTTGGAGTGTGTCAGTTGTTTTTGCAGAAAGGTGTCAGAGGCGCTTCACATGGGTAGTCAGCTGCAACGTTTGGTCTTCAGTGAATAAAGCTATCAGCAGCAGATATGAGAATAATGCTGCTGATAAGCCTATCAGCAGCAACAAGTGTTGGATGCTGCTGATAAGCCTATCAGCAGCAACAAGTGTTGAATGCTGCTGATAAGCCTATCAGCAGCCATATGTGTTGAATGCTGCTGATAAGCCTATCAGCAGCATTTGTACTTGGAATAATTTGGTAGCAATCAGTCTTTGGTTCTACAGATTTTATGGACCGACCCGATGGACAACGCGGCTGACCGAGCTATGACCCGTAAGAGTTACACCTAGGGCAACGAATATTAAATCCACTTAACCTGCTTAACTGGTAATTACGAACTGTTAGCAAGACGATATATTTTATATATATTTGTTAAACGGGAATTATTATTTATTCTAGTTTATAAATAATAATTATATATATTGTTTTAATCTTTAATTAAAACAATTAAATGGGTTCGGGCTTTTGCATCTCATTTTAGACTATGGGCTCGGAAACAATTAGTAGGGTTTATTATTATTTTATTTTATAATAAACCTAATAAATGTTTTGACTGAATATATGAAATCAGCCGCCGCAAGGGCCATTTGGGTGGTTTTTTTCTTTTTGATCGAAACAAATAGAAAAACAAAATCCGTTTGGTATTTTTCTAGCAACCTCCAAGCCAGCCCCAGCCGCCGCTGCCTGCCCAGTTCTCGGTCAGCCCCGGCGTCCCGTTCTCTAGCGTCCGGTTCGTGATCTAGCATCGGCTCGTTGTACTTAGGTGTCTCAACCGGTTACCACTAAGGTATAATTAATCTCATCAGTAGATTAATTTTTTTTTGTGTTTGCGTGTTCATAACCAGATCCTGTTCGGTTTGTCAGTGTTGTTAAATAGGTTTTGATTTTATTTTCCGTTGCATATTTATTAATTAACTGAATTAATTAATTTCTCTGTCAAAAACCGTTTTTACAAAATTCAAACTGATCACCACTGAATCCCAACAGTGGTATTAGAGCCTGGGTTATAACACGTAAATCGGAATCGGTCTGGTTTCACCGGTTAGATTAATCACAAACTTTAATTATCTTGAAGTTTCTGATCTGATCTGTTTTTTGTGGGGCAATTTTTTATTTATTAATTTGGTCGATTTTTTATTTTATTTGACCAAATATATTGCCCGTATGTGATTGTGTTGAATATGTAAATCTGGCTCGACCCATGTGATTGAGTTATTTGTGTTTATTATTCAGTTTTTGGTTTTATGGTTTTTGCCCACTTTTGATGGCTCAAAGTTGTAATAGAATAGGTTTTTTTATTTTATGTAATGTAATAAAACCCAAAGACAAATCTGAAGACGCAACAGGAATCATGGATTCAGTGGGAGTCATCCGAGACGACTAGATGCACGGAAGTCCATCCTTGTGGTTGTTTTAATTTTGTGAACCCTGTGACCCGTTTGGTCTTGCTAACTGGCTCTAGCAAGATCAAACAATCTTGGCCCTAAAAGATTTACATATTTATTTACTTTATGGTTGCTTTTTAATTTTTTATAACTTAAATTTATTATAAACCAACCAAACACCAAACGTTTTAAAAAGAGTTTTAAAATGTCACAATCTGTCACCACAAGTTCTAATTTTACAACTTGTAGAATTTTATAAAAAATAACAACTGACTTGTTTTTATAAAATAAATAACCTCTAAAGTTTTGCAATTTAAACTAAATTTAATTTCAAAACTTATAACTTAATAGTTTTCAACTATTAACTGGTTATTCAAGTCGCGACAAACTTAGTTTTAATAGGTTATTTAAAATTAAGTGTTCTGAGAGATGAAAGGGTTCATCAAATTTGTCATGACTTTAAATAGTAAAACTGGCTTTTACAACACACGTATGATTTAATCATTCGTTGTGTTTGACCCTATTCGGTAAACACTAAAATTGGAACCCATATTTAAAACCAATGGTCTATGCCATCCTATTATAAGGAACACTTGGAGCATAAAATGAAACATTGGTGTTTGGAGCCACAGCACCGCACTGGATGCATAGTTTATCCTTCCAAGGCGCAAGGGTTTCGTTGACACATCCGGCCCTTCCGCAAGTACCTGTTTTAGGACGACTATTACTTTTCTCTCTTGTTACATGCCCCAGCTGTCAAGAGATTAAAAGTGGGCATAGATGAGGCTAAACGTATCAATGCATAGACATGTCTTGTCTTAGCGGCCTCATACACGAGAATTGTGCATCTTTCCACAATTAACACTAATTGTCAATCTAGTTACCCACTTACTAATGTTGTATGCCACAACTACCATTAGTGACTGATTTAGCTAGAATCTCACTCCTTATTCTAATTTCTGTAATTGGGTCATAAATTAATAAGGATTTTTCACTTTCTTTATACTAATTTATTTTCTTTGCTTATCTTGACAGATGTCTATTGAAAATAATAATACTAATAACTCCTTCGCTCTCAAGTCTATCCTTGAGAATGAAAAGCTGGATAACACCAACTTTCTCTCGTGGCAGTGCAATCTAAGAATAGTTCTCAAGATGGCCAAGAAGCTCTATGTTCTCGATGCACCGGTCCTTGAGGCACCCAATGGTAACACGGCTGCCGCTCGTAAGGCCTGGGAAAAACAAAGAGATGATGCCACTGAGGTGGCCTGCCTTATGCTAGCCTGCATGTCCCTTGAGCTCCAAAAGAGCATGGAGGACCTGAGTGCCTTTGACATGATTGAGCAACTTAAGGGCATGTTCCTAAAACAAGCCCGACAAGAACGCTATGAAACCATGTCTCAGCTCATTCGTTGCACGATGCAAGAGGGCACGCCTGTTAGTGCCCATGTACTTAAGATGAAAGGGTACATCGACCAGATGAACAAACTTGGATATCCCATGAAGGATGACATGGCTACTGATTTCATCTTAAACTCTCTCCCAAGCTCCTATGCTCAATTCGTAATGAATTTCAACATGAATGGCTTGGAGAAGACAGTGGCCGAGCTACATGGTATGCTCAAAACGGCCGAGATGAATATCCAAGGAAAGAAAAATCAAGTTCTGATGGTCAGATTTGCTGGTGTTAAAAAACCTAACCCCAAGAAAAGAGGTTATAATAGCAAAGGCAAGAAGAAGGTTAATGTTGCTGCCAAGCCTGCCACAAACAATAACAAGAAAGCTTCAAAAGCACCCCCTCCTGAGGAGCGCCAATGCTTTGAGTGCAACAAAATGGGACACTGGGAACGTAACTGTCCTAAATATCTAGCCAAGCTGAAACTGCAGAGGGCCAGTGGTGAGGGCACCTCTTCAGGTATTCTCATTTATGTTATTGAAATTTTTACTGTTTCTAGCAACACATGGGTATTTGATACTGGAAGTGGATACCACATCATTAATGTCTTGCAGGAGCCTAAAAGTTGGAAGAAGCTGAAACAAGGCGACATGGAGCTCATCGTTGGTGATGGGAAAAGAGTACCAGTTCTTGCAACTGGAACATATCATCTCTCATGTCCTTCTGGCCTTGTGGTTGTTTTGAACAATTGTTTGTTTGCACTTGGTTTAACCAGAAACATTATTTCAGTTTCTTTATTGTTTGAACAAGGATTTAAGTATGTTTTTAATGGTATTGCTATTTCTGCCTACTTAAATGATATCTTTTATTTTGAGGCTAAACCTCAAAACGGTATTTATGAGATTGACGTTCAAACTGACAATAACATATATAATCTTTCTAAACGTATCAAATCTGGCATTAATGATACTTTTCTATGGCATTGTCGACTTGGCCACATAAGCAAGACACGCATTAAAAGACTCCAATCCGAGGGAATTCTTGAACCTACAGGACATGACTCATTTGATAATTGCGAGTCTTGTTTAGCTGGCAAACTCCCAAAGGACCCCTTCACCCATGTTGGTGAACAAGCCAAGGATCTGCTAGGCCTTATACACACTGATGTGTGTGGCCCTTTCAGAACCATGTCTAGAAATCATGAAAGATACTTCGTTTCATTTATTGAAGATTATAGTCGATATGCTTATGTCTATCTTATGAAACACAAGCATGAAACATTTGAAAAGTTCAAAGAGTTTCAAAACGAAGTAGAGAAACAACTCGATAAATCTATTAAGACACTTCGATCAGATCGAGGTGGCGAGTATCTCAGCTTAGAATTTCTTAATCATCTGAAGGAGCACGGAATTATTTCTCTGCCCACTCCTCCTCGCACACCCCAACTTAATGGCGTGAGCGAGAGGAGAAATCGAACCCTACTTAATATGGTTCGATCGATGATGTGTAGAACTAACTGCCTCACTCCTTCTGGAGTTATGCTCTTATGCCCGCCGCCCGCCTTGTAAATCTGGCACCGATTAAGAAGGTGGACAAAACCCCATATGAGATATGGCACGGGTCTAAACCCAATTTGTCTTACCTTAGAGTATGGGGATGTGATGCATATGTCACCGACGATTCTAATGACAAGCTCGATCCCAGAGGCGAAAAAGTTGTTTTCGTCGGTTACTACAACAAAAGCGGATATTATTTCTATCATCCTGATGCAAACATTGTTTCCATCAAAAGGAAAGGACGCTTTCTCGGGGAAGATCTTCTAAATCGAGGAACCGGAAATAATATTATGGATCTTGAAGAAATTCGAGAAACACAAACAATCGCTGAGGAAGTCGGAGCGTCTGATCAACAAGAAGTTGTTGCTGATGAATCAGACATAAACACAAGCGTTCGTAGAAGTAGCAGGTCTCGTAAAGAACCTAATAGATACCTATGGCATTTTGAAGCTTCTAAAGTCCTGTTAGTAGCTGAGCCAAATGATGAACCTACAAACTACAAATCTGCTATCTCAAATCCTGAATCCGATAAATGGCTTGAAGCCATGAACGCCGAGATGCAATCTATGCGTGATAATCAGGTCTGGGACTTGATTGAACTACCCCCCGGTTCTCGGGCAATAGGGAGCAAATGGATTTTCAAAAGAAAAACCGACATGCATGGTAATGTACAAACCTATAAAGCACGGCTAGTTGTAAAGGGTTTCACTCAAACTAAAGGTATTGACTATGATGAAACTTTCTCACCCATTGCTATGATCAAATCGATCCGGATACTGCTTGCCATAGCCGCGTACCATGATTACGAGATATGGAAAATGGATGTCAAAACCGCTTTTCTTAATGGACAACTCTATGAAGATGTCTATATGGTTCAGCTTGACGATTTTGTTGATCCAAAGTATCCTAGTAGGGTCCGCAAGCTGAATAAGTCCATTTATGGACTTAAACAGGCATCTCGAAGCTGGAATCTTCATTTTGATCAGAAAATCAAAGAATTTGGTTTTGTCAAGAATGAAGATGAGCCTTGTGTTTACAGAAAGGCTAGTGGGAGCACTATATCATTTCTCATCTTGTATGTGGATGATATACTGATCATTGGAAACAACATCCCTGTGCTTGACAAAGTCAAACAATGGTTAGGATCTTGTTTTGCAATGAAGGATCTTGGAGAAGCTGCTTACATTCTAGGAATCAAGATCTACATAGATAGATCTAAGCGTCTTCTAGGGCTAAGTCAGAGTACTTACATAGACAAAATGATGACACGCTTTAGGATGGAAAACTCCAAGAAAGGAGGTGTTCCGATGACTAAAGGCACCGTGTTGAACAAATCACAATCTCCTTCCACGGACATTGAAATTAAGGAAATGGAAACAATTCCATATGCCTCAGCGATTGGTTCTATCATGTATGCTATGTTGTGCACTAGACCTGACGTCTCGTATGATTTAAGCATGACCAGCCGTTTCCAGCAAAGTCCTGGCATTGCCCATTAGACTACAGTCAAGAGCATCTTGAAGTACTTGAGAAGGACTAAATACATGTTCTTAATATTTGGAGGAGTGGAAGAAGAGCTCACTGTAATATGTTACGTTGACGCAGGCTTCCACAATATACGGGAAATTGTGGAACGTGGTGACATCATGATAAGCAAAGTAGACACAGATCAAAACCTAGCGGACCCGTTTACTAAGCCCATGACTCAGGACAAGCATGATCTTCATAGAGATGCTATTGGTCTTAGATTTGCTAGTGATATGTTTTGATTTAGTATTTTGAATGTGTGAATAATTAAACAGTTGTACTTTTGAATTCTTTTGGTTTACTGATTTAAATGCAATTCTGAATTCTTATAACTGTGTTCGATTTTAATACGTTTAATCCATGAATCTTGTATTCTTAATTATCCGTAGTCGGTCAGACTCGTGGGAACGTCTCTGAATTAAGACTTTTTTGAACTTCAGCTCAAGGAGTTGACTCCGAACTTCACAGGCCTCATTTTGAATGACGTTGGATGTAACTCGCATCAAATCATCTTCATGGATCTTTGTCATAAGATGTTTTGCTATTGGTATACTCATTAGTATCCTCTGACCTGAGATACGTACTAGAACTGCCGTTTACCAAGAACCATTCTTTAATCATTGTCAAACGCTGTCGCGTAACTGCCAGTCATAAAGACTTTGATTAGGAATAGTTCTGAAGTTCAGTGGGAGTTGTATGTAGTCAATAAGGGATTCTGTACTTTTACATTATATGTAACAGATAGGCATCGTGGCGCCCTCGTTGATTCAAATTGGTGAAGTGTAAGGCCTTACCCAAACTTACTGTGTGTTTGATTGAACCGCTTTGATTCTTGATCGAGAACAATAATAATTGAACGACATATTAGAATGAACTAAATCCATGTCTCATTGATCAATTGATGTTTTATACGGAAATGATGAATGACAACTATTGCCATAAGTCTATTGTCTTGCTTTAGTTAGCTGTTACTAACACCAAGATATTTGGTTAATGACTTTAAAGCGTCATACCTTGTTAGGGACAGCCATGTGCAGCTAGAGCGCTGCTGACTGTTTGCGTTGATTTATCGTGGATCGTCTAAGTGGGAGATTGTTGGATTTTTTGGACCGACCCAATGGACAACGCGGCTGACCAAGCTATGACCCGTAAGAGTTACACCTAGGGCAATGAACATTAAATCCACTTAACCTGCTTAACTGGTAATTACGAACTGTTAGCGAGACGATATATTTTATATATATTTGTTAGACGGGAATTATTATTTATACTAGTTTATAAATAATAATTATATATATTGTTTTAATCTTTAATTAAAACAATTAAATGGGTTCGGGCTTTTGCATCTCATTTTGGACTATGGACTCGAAAACAATTAGTAGGGTTTATTATTATTTTATTTTATAATAAACCTAATAAATGTTTTGACTGAATATATGAAATCAGCCGCCGCAAGGGCCATTTGGGTGGTTTTTTTTCTTTTTGATCGAAACAAATAGAAAAAAAATCCGTTTGGTATTTTTCCGGCAACCTCCAAGCCAGCCCCAGCCGCTGCTGCCTGCCCGGTTCTCGGTCAGCCCCCGCGTCCCGTTCTCTCGCGTCCGGTTCGTGATCTAGCATCGGCTCGTTGTACTTAGGTGTCTCAACCGGTTAATCATTAACCACTAAGGTATAATTAATCTCATCAGTAGATTAATTGTTTTTTTTGTGTTTGCGTGTTCATAACCAGATCCTGTTCGGTTTGTCAGTGCTATTAAATATGTTTTGATTTTATTTTCCTCTGCGTATTTATTAATTAACTGAATTAATTAATTTCTCTGTCAAAACCCGTTTTTACAAAAGTCAAACTGGTCACCACTGAATCTCAACAAAAGGGTCTATCCTACTCGAAGGCAAAACTGAAGAGCAACGTCTCTTAACCGATATATATTTTGTACCCGATCTCCGAAGGAACATCATAAGTTTAGGGAAAGAAACTGAAGGAGGATCTGATGTACATAGGAAAGGCAACTACCTCATAATGCATGATGGAAACGAGAAGTTGTTAATGAAAGTAACTCGCACAAAGAACCGGTTGTATAAAATCCGGCTCAAAACCAGAAACCCGGTTTGCTTGCAAGCCCGAATCAACACTAAAGAAGGGTCGTGGCATGCTAGACTTGGCCAGATAAGCTTCAAGACAATGAAATAGATGATGAAAAAAGAGCTTGCTACGGGTTTTCCAATCCTACACCATGAGAATCAACTATGTGAGTCATGTTTGTTAGGAAAACAACACCGTCTATCATTTCCAACCAAAGCCTCTTATCAAGCCATAAAAATTCTCGAACTGATACACGGGGATATATGTGGACTAATAACTCCATCGTCTATAGCCGGTAATAGGTATGTATTCGTCCTAATTAATGATTACTTAGTTTATGTGGACTTTCTTGCTAAGGTCGAAAGATGAAGCTTTTGAGACATTCAAAAGGTTCAAAGCTTTAGTTGAAAAGGAAAATGGTGACGAAATCAAAGTGCTCCGGATCGATAGAGGAGGTGAGTTTACATCAATATAGTTTACACGTTTCTGTGAACTCAATGGCATTACAAGACACTTGACCGCTCCCCACACCTCCCCAACAAAATGGTGTGGTCGTGCGGTGTAATTGTACTCTAATGGGAATGACGAGAAGCGTTATGAAAGCAAAACAAGTTCCTAATTATTTGTAGTGAGAATCCATATGACACTCTACTTAATTAACTAATCAGGTTCCAACACGAGCACTCAAAGACAAAACTCCATACGAATACTACAAGAGACGAAAGCCAAATGTAGACCATATCAATGTGTTTGGGTGTATTGTTGTTGTAAAAGTCTCCACTCGGCCAAGAAAGCTAGATGATAGAGCAAAAAGGTTGTATATCTCGGAGTTGAATCTGACTCGAAAGCCTACCGGTTATACGGTCCGCAAAACCGGAAGGTCGTTATAATTCGGAATGTGCAATTTGATAAAAAAAAGGTGTAACACCCAAAATTTCAAAACAATTTAAACTTTTAAAATGCTTGCGGGAGATGGTCCCCATGTAAAACTTTTGCAATTAAGACATAAAATGATAAAACATGTGATAACACCAAGTTAATTGTTTAGAACAACTATTACATAAGTTTAAGGTTTCTAAACAAGTCTTAACCAAAAGAAGTTTCATAAATGCCCAACATCAAAAGAGAAATCCAAATCCGAGCACTTGACATCCCGAGGCTTATTCCGGAGCGTTCCCTACAACAAAAAATCCACAATACATATTAGTAATGGTATAAACAATCCCCAAGACCCCTTTTGGTTCACATAATCCGATTGAATTAGAATTTGAATTGATAAACATTCCATCAAAAATCATGTTTGGTTTACTAGGAGATGGAATTCGAATGAAATACATTCCACCCAATTACTTCATTCATAGGAATTTCACTTTCCTTCTAAGTGTCGATGGAATGTATCAATTCCTATGGAATTCATCACATTTTACCTAAATGCCCTCAATCAATTTTAATCTAGCCTTAAAAAAATTATGTCTCTTTTTCATTACTCGCTAAATACTCATATTTTCAAAATCATATTTAATTATTCTTTTGATTTATTAAAATTGTGGTGCCTTAATTCTATTCTACACGGAAATAACTATTCAACCATCTCCTCAATTTTAATATCTAAAAAAGAAGCAAATTAAACATTCAGATGGCAAGTTATAAGCAACCCCAAATTTTTAGCCTTGATCAATTCAGATAACAAATTGAAGAAAAACATTAAGGTTGAAACGGAACCCAGAAACAACCTCTTTCTTTACTAATATGATGATCTTCAATCGAAAACAAATGTCATTTACAAACCCCAAAAGCAAACCAATAAAGGGTTTCAATCGAACCTCGATGAAGATCGAACCATCTATGCAGACAGACCGCAAAGCAAACCAAGAAAGCGTTTTCATCTTCAATCGAGAATGAGATCAGCGATGAAGGTGCTTGATTTTTTTTTTCATAACCTGAACCAGAATGAACTGTTAGTGGTGGCGACCATTTGGGGAAGAGTATGAGATATTAGGTTTGAGAGCAGAGAAAGGGCACGATTAGTGGGGTGCGTCCGATGGGATAGTAAAGGGTAATTTTTTAAGTTAACTTTTTTAATTTTCCAATTCTATTCACTATTTGATAAAACAAACGTAAGACAAACTTTTAATATAATTAATTCCAATTCCATCGAATTCCAATTCCTTTAAAACATTTCAATTCCCCTTAAAAACATTCAATGAACCAAACAACCCATAAGGGTATAACTCAAGTAAAACCAAAATCCGGAAAATCAGCGTATGGGAGTAGCATTCAACAGATGCCTACCGGCGTTTCATATGCTGGCAACTTATGGGTCAACGTTTGTACCAGAGTTTGACAGAGGCCTACCGGCGTTTCAAACGCAGGCATCAGGCCTGCAAACCCCAAAACCGTCTTTTTTTCTTATCCAACCCATTAAGCTTGACCCTCATATGGTTTTCACCATATTTAAACTTATTGCAAGAATATTTACACCATATATTTGTAAACCATTCATTATTAACCCCATAAACAAATACACAACAATCCATGAGATCTAAGTCTCGTTTACATCTATGAATCAAGCTTCAAAATTACTCCCATGATATTCATGTCCTTACAACCGCCATGAGAACCATGAACTCATATTCCACAAATTTAAGTTCATGTCCTCACAAAAACCATGAGGACAATGACGTTGCTTCATCCACATAAATATTAAGTTCTCACAACCTTCATGAGAACCTTGATCACAATTACAACATTACATTCATATCCTCATAACATCCATGAGGACTATGAATTTGTTTCACACCCGTGAGGTTCAAGTTTTCACAACCTCCATGAGAACCTTGAACTCACAATACTTCAATCTTAAAAGTTTGTTTGCAAACAATTTCACATACTTGATATTTTAGCATCTAATCATCCAAACACATAATCAAGTATTCAACAAGTATAGAGATCATCTCATTCATCTAAACACATGTTCATACAAAACTTAGGGTAACAACCTAACTACCATTACTAAGTAAGTGAATGAACACTTACCTTTGGCTTTAGAGGATTTGGGTCGTTCTTCTTTTTTCAAAGCTTGATTATCTAAACAATTCACACCTATTGTTTAGTAATCTAAATTCCCAAAGCACATTAAATTGTGCTTTACATACTCTTATGATTTAATGCTTGCACTAATGATCAAAATGATCAAACAACTCATTCTAAACCTTTAGCCTCCCAAAATTACCATACAAATCAGTAACTAATCAACTCAATCCATTTGACGCGCTTGGGTTGAGTTCATCATCCACCCAAATTTCTCAAAATCTTTGATTATCCAAAAGTTTAGGGATTTTATTAGGTTTGTGTTTATAAACACCATAAACACTTAGAAACCTTCAATACAACATTTAAACATCCCAATAAAGAAAACCCCCAAATTCACCTCAAGAACCCTAATTTTTACATAATCAAATTAGGTGTTAAAATGGTGAATTTCGTATACCATTAGCTTTAGATAAGCTAGATAACAACTCTTAGCCAAGAATCACCCATCTAACATCCCCTAATTTCTGTAATTTAGGGATTTTACCCAAAATTCTTCAAGAACATAAAAATGGTGATTTAAAGGAATGATTGTTACTTACTTGATGAATGGAAGGTAATGAGCAAACCAAAACCTTCAATCAACACATGCAAGTCTTCGAATTTATGGATCAAAGTCCTCCCCTCTTTCTCCTTTTTGGCTAAAATAGCAAGAACACACCTAAAACCAAAATTGGGTTTGCCAAAATTGCAAAACAACCCGTGAACTTCAGAATTTGGCCCTTTCTTCCCAAAACCCAAGTATGCTCAATACACAATAAACCCCGCCACTTTTATTTTGGTTTATTTATAACATTATATTATGCTTACACATATTATTTATTTAATCCCAAAAAGTGGTTCGTTATAAGTCATCACAAGAATAGGTTAGGGTAATACTTTAGCATTTCATCCTCATTCTCCCAAGTCATATCCGCACCCTTCCTATGTTTCCATTGGACCAACACTTGCTTAATTTCTTTGTTGCGCAAGTGTTTTACCTTTCGATGAAGGATAGCAATAGGTTCTTCCACATAATTCAACTTGTCATCTACCTCAATATCATCAATAGGAACAAAGGTAGACTAGTCCGCCAAACGCTTTCGTAAGTATGACACATGAAAGGTGTTGTGAAGTTTACCCAAATCTCCCAGTAACTCCAAGCGATAAGCCACATTTCCAACCCGGTCCAAGATCTTAAACGACCCAATAAAACGAGGACTTAGCTTTCCACGTTTTCAAAACTGAATCACCCCCTTCCATGGGGAGACCTTTAAAAGTACCAAGTCTCCCACGTTGAATTCAATCGGTCTTCTCCTCTTTTTCGCATAGGACTTTTGACAGTCTTGAGCAGGTTTCAAGCGCGCCCTAATTTTCATCGATTTTGCTTGCCCCTTCATTGACCACATCTTTACTTCCAAGCTCTCGTTGGCCGATTTTACCCCAAAAAACCGGTGTTCAACACCGTCTACCGTACAACAATTCAAAAGGTGGCATACCAATACTCGAATGGTAGCTATTGTTATTTGAAAACTCGACCAACGGTAAATGGTCAACCCAATTTCCTATGAAATCTAGCACACAAGCTCGAAACATATCTTCGAGTGTTTGAATTGTTTTTTTCCTTTGCCCATCCGTTTGTGGATGATAGGCGGTGCTAAGATTTAATCTAGTACCCATATCCTCATGAAATTTCTTCTAAAAACGGGAAGTAAAACAAGTATCCCGATCTGATATAATCGTGACGGGTACACCATGACGTGACACAATTTCCTTGACGTAAACATCCGCTAATCTTTCTAAGGAAAAAATTTTCTTAATAGGAAGGAAATGTGCACTCTTGGTCAACCGGTCAACAACCACCCAAATTGTATCATAACCCTTCCGAGTCTTAGGAAGTTTAGTGATAAAATCCATGGTGAGATTTTCCCACTTCCAAAGGGGCACTTCAAGCGATTGGAATTTCCCATAAGGCTTTTGGTGCTCGGCTTTTACCCGTAGGCATGTTAGACATTTCTTCATATGTTTGACCATGTCTCTTTTCATCCCCGGGCACCAAAAGTTAAACCTCAAATCATAAAACATTTTTGTCGCCCCATGAATTGTGAGCCTACAATAAGATGATAGTCAAAATGTTTGACAAACGAGGAATCCATATTCTTTCATACATGGTTTTCAACCCCATGCTATTCACATCCAATTTATCCGTATAGAGAACCATCTGTTTTTTCTTCAAATCTCCCCCGAGAGCTACAGACTAAGCCTCTTAGATTTGATCAATAAGAGACGATGACATAGTCATCTTATAGGATTTCACCTTTAAAGGTGAATGGCTAGTATTACGACTAAGAGCATCTGCCACTACGTTTGCTTTACCCGGATGATAGAGTATCTCACAGTTATAATCTTTAACCGGTTCAAGCTGATGAGTGCTTTTTAGGTACATGTTATTAGATATTAATTATGCTATAAATGTGTTAATATTGTTACAAAATATATTAGTTTGATTAGTTTTTATATTACAAAGACTATAAAATATAGTAAGCTAAAATGATAAATTCAAGTTAAAAAGATGATATTTGAAACTTCAAGCTTGATTTAGTTTAGTTTAAATTTTAGACACGGAATTTAAGAGATTTAAATGGAAATGACTTCATGCACATGTGACTTGATGGAATTTGGAATATGAGCCATTGAAATAAGCATGCTGACTAATCAAAGATCTCGTGGGTAACAACAAATGTTGTTAATTAGACTGGAATTAAATCAATATGTGGGCCAGCAATTTATATGGAGCAAAAGCCCACGTGAACAAAAGAAAATATGTATTTAGGCGTAAATCAAATTACAGGAGCAGAAGGAAATAATTAACTTGGTTCATTCAAATAGGCTTCAATTAATTTATGGTGAATGGTCTTATGGTGGGCTCGCATGCTAATCCATAGTAATTAAAAGGTCAACCCTTGTGACAGCAAATTAAGAGAGAAAGCAAGCGACGGCAGACGACAATTGGTTGGTGGCGACATGGACTAGGAACAAAGAAAGGAGCAATTTGATTTTTTTTATATATTATGATTGGCTAAACCTCTTGTGGCTTTCTCCGGACGGACGGTTTGTATATGTTGTGTTTTATTCAGTTGTTTATATGATTGAATCTATTTAGTTTCTGACAATAACTTTATAGATTGATGTATTGGTTGAATTAAACAATTTATTTGAATGCTTTGAGTTTGCTTGCTTTACAATCTTATTCGGTTGATGAAAAAACCTAGTAGCAGAGTTGAGTGACTAAACGAGGTAACTTGGTATTCATAAATTGGGTAATTGAATTATACTGGTTTGTGACGAAACTAGTTGAATAGGTTTTCTAACAACAACCTGTCTTCAATTACTGTTTTAACTGATTTTTCAACACTATGTTTATGTGGTGTCCAATTAAACAACTAAGTTTTTCATAAACCTATAACCTGAAGTTGGGAGGGAGTTACATCTTTATTTGATCTGTGCTTCATTCTAATTTACTAATCTAAGCAATTTAACTTTCCACTAATTCCCTGTGGATTCGACAACCCTACTTCCCTGTCTACAGTCCAAGATAGATAAGTAATAGTTTTTATAAGTGTTTTTAATTGACCTTGACACCGTGATCAAAATGGCGCCGTTGTCGGGGAATCGGTGCGCTTAGTTTTTTGTTTTAATTTAGTTTTTTTTTTAAACACAACCCCAAAAATATTTTTATTTTTTTTATTTTTTATTTTTTTGTTTGTTAGTTTTGTTTCTTCGTTCAGAACTACTCGGTTATGTTACTTGTCGAGGTTATCATGGATTTGGATTATGATGATGCTTCGTGCATATTTTGTGGATGCCATGGTCACTGGGTTCAAAATTGTCCAATGTTCGAGAGTAGATCTGAGTATGCTGAGTGGATAGGGAAGAAAGGATATGTGAGGGCAAATTATGAAGATGTGCACTACTACCCTCAGCTGACATATGAGGATGTTAATAGGTGTACTCAAGGGGATTATTATGGATACTCGAACCAATCAAATTTTGCCCAGGGTTATGAGCGGAATTAATGTCAGTTTCCTCGTCAAGAACAAGAAAACGTTGCTATCCAAAGTGATGAGCCATTTCAACATACTTATCAATCTGAGGAGTAGGAAAATATGGCTCTAGTGGAGTTGGCGTTGTCCAAGATTTAGGAGAAATTATCACAACACCACCTTTCAGATCAACAACGAATCGAATACCTAAACATAAAGTGTGAGGTATTATCGATGAAAATACAGTTTGAAGAGTTTCTAGAGGGTGAGGTAGACAGAGAGGCGGTTGTGGAGAATGATACCAACCCAAATTCACCAGTTGTTGAAGAAGTGGTTGTTGTGCCAGTCATGGATGATGAGGCTGAAGATGAGGTTATAGGTTTACTAGAACATGAAGTAGAATGTTTAGACCCAGTCGAAGATACAACACCTCCCGAAGAACAGGTGACTGAGGTACCCCAGGTGTGTGCTAATTGTCCTCCTATAGTTACTGCAGTGATAGATGAAGTCATGGGGGATGGTTTGAGTTCAAGGAAGAGGAAGGTGAGTCGGGAAGACATTGAACAGTTTATTGAGAAGAAGGCCCGCATTGACTCACCAGATGTGAAGATTATGAGATATCAAGTATGGATTTGGCATGTCAACTACCGGGCATACATTGGGAACTTGGTGGGAAAATGTGGAGTTAGACTATCGACCGGTGCACCAACAGATAGACTGGTCATAAGGAAGCATGTGTGGACCCGTCACACGAGATACCGAGCGTTTATTGGGAATTTGGTAGGTAAATGTGCATTGCGACCACCGTAACCGAGTAATCAGGTATTGCGTCTGGCTGAAGACGTTAAACTTAGCGCTCTTGGGAGGCAGCCTAAGGTTAGTTAGTTTTAATTTCTTGTATAGTTAAATGAACATTGTGGGTGTGTTCTCTAGAAACCCTCACGAGACTAAACTCGTCCTCTCAGGCTACTAAGAGGTTTAAAAGGCTTGATGCATACGCTAAATGCATTCATGATTCCTACGAAAGTGAGTTAGGATTTTATTTTTTTGTTTATTTTTGTGTGCGAGCCGGCCAAGTGTGGGGAAGCTTCATGGGTTTTCAAGTAAGCATGAGTGTTTTTTTTCCTTTATTTTTTTTTTATTTTTGTAATTTTTGTGTTGTGTTCAGTCCATCATGTCTTTTAATTTTTATTGAGTATTTATATTGAGTCAGTTTGATGCGCTTGGGTTTGTTTCGAGGTTAACTTTACAGGTTTCGATTGATCCGCCCATACTCGATCTACATTCGGGTGGTGATTTCTGACTTTCACTTGATTCATGTGTACAAGGCAGCCCATGAGCAGATTTTCACGATGATCGAGAAGGAAATGCTATACGATCCTCTGAGTTTGGATTGACGACAATTACAGTTTGAAGCCAGCTAAGTCATTTTCAATTCTCTGTATCTTTTTATTCTTTTATATAAGACAGGTGCCTTGGTTAACTTTTCTTTCAGAAGCTGAAAAGCTGCTTCCTGGTCGGAGCCCCAAACCAATTTCGTATCCTTGTGAGTTAACTTAGTCATTGGCAAGGCAATACGAGAGAAATCTTCAATGAAACGCAGATAGTAAACTGCGAGCCCTAGAAAGCTCTTAATCTCCGTGGGTGTTTTCTGCGATACCCAACCTTTAACTGCTTCGATTTTGGACGGGTCAACGGAGATTCCCTCCGAATTCACCACATGACCCAAGAATTGAATTTCACGAAGCTAGAACGCACACTTGGAGAATTTAGCATACAACTTCTCCTTTATAAGAATTTCAAGAATTTCGCGAAGCTGACAAACATGATCACCCTCATTACGAGAATATACAAGAATGACCGTTTCGTAATGACCATAACGAGTACGGAAGGTTGGTTTAGGGATATCTTCTTCCTTCACCTTCAATTGATGATACCCTGACCTTAAATAGATTTTTGAAAACCAGGATACCCCTTGCAGTTGATCAAAGAAATCGTCAATTCGAGGTAACGGGTACCTATTTTTAATGGTCAACTTATTCAACTCTCGATACTCTACACATCCGCATGCTCCCATCCTTCTTCTTAACGAAGAGAATAGGCGCACCTCAAGGAGAGACACTCGGCCGTATAAAACCCTTGTCGAGCAACTTTTGAAGTTGAGTCACCAACTCCTTAATTTCCGGCGGTGCCAAACGATAAGGTGCTTTAGCAACCGGCTTAGCATCCGAGACTAGGTCAATTCCAAATTCAACCTCCCTCTCAGGAGGAATCCTCGGTAATTCATCCGGAAAGACATCTTCGAACTGATTCACAATTGGAACATTGCGAATCTCTAAAGCACTTCGATTAGAATCCAATACATAAGCCATGAATGTTGAGCATCCGTGGACAAAATATTTAATCATCTTGAGATAAGAACAAAATTGAATACCCCCTTCCATTCACCCCGAATAAAGATTGATTTTCCCGTAGGGGATGTAACATGAATTGCCTTCGTTTCACACAAGATGTTCTCTTTAAATATCGATAACCAGTCCATTCCTACTATGACATCAACTTCTCCTAACATCATAGGAATTAGATCTATGACGAATGCTTCGCCTTCAATCAATAATTGGAAATTCTTAAAAACATCAAAAACCAAGAAACTCTTATCATTTGTGACTCTATTTCTAATGGTTCACCTAACCTTTCACTTAGAAATGAAGTGTGCTTAACAAGCTTTACAGACACAATGGACCGACTAGCATCCGAATCAAATAAAATAAGCGCCGGTAACGAATTAATCATGAATGTACCTGTCACCACATATGGATTAGTTTTGGCTGTCTCAACCATGATCTGAAAAGCTCGACCCTTAGGCATGGGGATTTCTGGCTTTCTTCCCCCCCCCCCCCCCCCCCGCCTCCATGCTCCTCGATTCGGGGCACTCGCTTCGAAGATGCCCCGGCTTATAGGAATTATAGCACAGTCGAATGGAACTTGTGCATTGAGGCGCTATGTGCCCTGTTTTCCCACATTTATAACAAGTCGGGGGATTAAGTTTGCATTCCCTGGCATGTTCTTTCCCACATGTTCGATATTTTCGAGTGTTAGTCTTCTCCCAAGGCTTCTTGCTTGGGCTTAGGAACTTTGGCTTCTTAGAAGCCCCATGGTTTTCCTCTTTCTTGCCCTTTTCACTGCGTTCCTCTTGCCTTTTCAGTTCTGTCTCCCTCTCCCAAAATCTATTAATCAGATCCACCAATGTCGCATACTGAGAAGGGGAGACAAACTCACTTTTATCATAGAACGAACCCGCCAGTTCATATATGGTCTCCTTCCTTTGCCTCATACGTAGAAATTCCTCTATGATGCGGTCTATCACCGCTTGGGGAGTATGGTATTTCAAAAGTACCTCCTTGAGTCCCCCCATGTCATGGCATTCACCCCGCCCGGGCCCTTTTCCTTACGGAGATTTTGTAGCCAGTTCTTAGCCCGATCTTTCAACAAGTTAATCATGTAAGTCACTTGGTCTTGTGGATTGCAATGGATCGTCTAAAGTCAACTCCATGTTCGAGACCCATCGATGACTAAGTAATGGGTCAATCTCCCTATTATACTCATTTGATTTACAAACCATAAAATCCTTGTATGTACAAGTCCTCATCTCCTTTTTATTCCCTTTTTCAACCTCATCCGTGGCTTTATCCTCCACCGCCTTTGTCTTTCTTTAATTCTCCTCAAACGCAATTTTAACCGCATTTTGTATCTCTACCGAAAAAACTGGCATAGTCCGCTCAAAGGCTTTAGCTACTTGTTCAGAAATCTGCTTTTTATCCTCTCATCAATATCATCACCTACATCACCCCGAGGATGTATATGCATGGATCTATTAGATTCATGCTCACTATCATAGCCTACATCGACTATCCTATTCGCATTGGCATTTTCTTCGCCAGCCATTCTTCGACTGAGAAATATGAAATAATAACCTATTATATGTGTACATACAATTAAGATATTTAACTCATGCTAAAGGAAAAACTCTTACACATAAAAAGGCACACATACATGCTTATCCACATTTACTTAATCTTTGTTAGTGTTCATTGTTATATGACTATCACAATTGCACTTATGTATATTACATCAAAAATCATACTGCCTAGGCTAGATTAGAAATCTAATACACCTAAGTGTCATTTTCATCTCCATACTACAATTCCATCAACAAGTTTCAGCATACATATAACACATAATCAATCAGCACATATACCATTACTAACCTTCATCATTCAAGCTCCAAGCCTCGATCAATCCTTGTTGGATTTCTTATTTATCTTATCAAGAGCATTATAGGTTTGAGTTCAAGTGCTTGGATCAATTAATCCCTCAAACCAATGCTCTGATACCAACTTGTAACACCCAAAATTTCAAAACAATTTAAACTTTCAAAAAGCTTGCGGAAGATGGTCCACATTTAAAACTTTTGCAATTAATACATAAAATGATAAAACATGTGATAATGCCAAGTTAATTATTTAGAACAACTATTACATAAGTTTAAGGTTTCTAAACAAGTTTTAAACAAAAGCAGTTTCATAAATGCCCAACATCAGAAGAGAAATCCAAATCCGAGCGCTTGACATCCCAAGGATTATTTTTGAGCTTTCCCTACAACAAAACATAACACAATAAATATTAGTGATGATATAAACAATACACAAGCCCCTAAGGGTATAACTCAAGTAAAACCAAAATCCGGAAAATCGGCGTAAGGGAGCAGCGCTCAAGCAAGCGTTCAACAGATGCCTACCGGCTTTTAATATGCTGGCAACTTATGGGTCAACGTTTGTACCAGCGTTTGACAGAGGCCTACCGACGTTTCAAACCAAAACCGTCTTTTTTTCTTATCCAACCCATTAAGCTTGTCCCTCATATGGTTTTCACCATATTTAAACTTATTGCAAGAATATTTACACCATATATTTGTAACCCATTCATTATTAACCCCGAAAACAAATACACAACAATCCATGAGATCTACGTCTCGTTTACATCTATGAATCAAGCTTCAAAATTACTCCCATGATATTCATGTCCTCACAACCTCCATGAGAACCATGAACTCATATTCCACAAATTTAAGTTCATATCCTCACAACATCCATGAGGACCATGACTTTGCTTCATCCACATAAAGGTCAAGTTCTCACAACCTCCATGAAAACCTTGATCACAATTACAACATTGCATTCATATCCTCACAACATCGATGAGCACTATGAATTTATTTCACACCCGCGAGGTCCAAGTTTTCACACCCTCCATGAGAACCTTGAACTCACAATAGTTCAATCTTAAAAGTTTGTTTGCAAACAATTTCACATACTTGATATTTTAACATGTAATCATCCAAACACATAATAAAGTATTCAACAAGCATAGAGATCATCTCATTCATCTAAACACATGTTCATACAAAACTTAGGGTAACTACCATTACTAAGTAAGTGAATGAACACTTACCTTTGGCTTTAGAGGATTCGGGTCATTCTTCTTTTTTCAAAGCTTGATTACCTAAACAATTCACACCTATTGTTTAGTAATCTAAATTCACAAAGCACATTAAATTGTGCTTTACATACTCTTATGAGTTAATGTTTGCACTAATGATCAAAATGATCAAACAACTCATTCTAAACCTTTAGCCTCCCAAAATTACCATACAAATCAGTAACTAATCAACTCAACTCATTTGACCCATTTGGGTTGAGTTCATCATCTACCCAAATTTCTCAAAATCTTTTATTATCAAAAAGTTTAGGGATTTTCATTAGGTTTGTGTTTATAAACACCATAAACACTTAGAAACCTTCAATACAACATTTAAACATCCCAATAAAGAAAACCACAAATTCATCTCAAGAACCCTAATTTTTACATAATCAAATTAGGTGTTAAAATGGTGAATTTCCTACACCATTAGCTTTAGATAAGCTAGATAACAACTCTTAGCCAAAAATCACCCATCCAACATCCCCCAATTTCTGTAATTTAGGGTTTTTACACAAAATCCTTCAAGAACATAAAAATGGTGATTCGAATGAATGATTGTTACTTACTTGATGAATGGAAGGTAATAAGCAAAACAAAACCTTCAATCAACACATGCAAGTATTCGATTTTCTCGATCAATTCCTCCCCTCTTTCTCCTTTTTTGGCTAAAATTGCAAAAACACACACTAAGTGTGTGTGTTCTGCGTAGAACACACCTAAAACCAAAATTGGGTTTGCCAAAACTGCAAAACATCCCCTGAACTTCAAAATTTGGTCCTTTCTTCACAAAACCCAAGTATGCTCAATACACAATAAACCCCCTCCTCTTTTATTTTTGTTTATTTACAACATTATAATATGCTTACACATATTATTTATTTAAACCCAAAAAGTGGTTCTTTACAAATGGGCATGAACGGGTAGAATTTTCCATTCAAATACACACCTGAAGGCCTTGGAGTTGGAACATTTATAGTAAACTACATCTACCCGAACGAAACCGAAGAGCCTATGGCCCGAAAAACCGCCGAGCATGATACCGAGCAACCTAATTCTACTACATCCACAGGTCCGAGTCCAGTGGGGCGGCCCATAATGAGTCTGATACAGCCCAGTCCAGCGCCACCTAGCTCAATTAAGGTTCATCCCTGGCTCCCGATTCTAAAACTCTCGACAAGCTTGTACATGATGCTTCTCAACCGGGTCTAAGAAGATCTACGAGAGCCCCGGTTATGCCAAAGAAATTTATTGAATTTGTTATGCGGGAACACTAAGAAAACAAAATCAAAGTGATGAATTTATGGACATTGATTTACTACTAATATAAGTTGGCGAGCCAAAATCCTTTCAAGAAGCCAAAGAAAACAAGGAATGGATTAAAACCATGAAAAACGAGCTTGAATCAATTGAGAAGAATTGTACTTGGCACTTAATTAATCCTAAAAAAAAAAGTCAAGACAATCGGGCTCAAATGGGTTTATAAGATCAAAAGAAACTCTGATGGCACCATTAACAAATACAAGGTACGTCTTGTGGCTAAGGGATATATTCAGCAAAAGAAGGGTAGAATTTGACAAGGTATTTGCACCCGTCACAAGACTTGAAACGGTTTCAATAATATTTTCCCTAACCGCGAACAAGGGATAGGAGTTGGATCATATTGATGTAAGTCTGCGTTCCAAAACATAACGATGGTTTACCCGAGGACCTACTACTATGAAGAATCAATTGCCACCTTGTTGATTTGAGCTTTAAGTGAAAACTTTTCCGGACAGGGTTTAGAAATCTAAAGAATGATCGTGCTATAGACTCACACTGACACCCTTAGCAACTCTTGATCGCTATCTTTTATGATTCAGAATTTCCAAGACATACCAAGAATAAGTATCACTCGCTAGAGATTTTTACTAATTCTCGGATACATAAGGAAAACTCTAACAGACTCTTAAACCCTTTTAATTAGATTTAATTATCAAGCATCACATTTACTTAACACTAATACCCTAGGCTTACCTTGCACTCGCCAGAGTAGCAAGTCCCAGATTATAGACCGAAGACTACAACTTAAGAATGAAGAATATCAATCTTAAAGAGCAGGCCTTCACTTTAGAACCAAAATAAATTCTAAATCAAAGATAACTGTAATCAAACACATGCAACATAAGAGTACGAAATAAGAATATTCAATTCAACAAAGCTTCATAAAATCAATCAATAAATTCACCATTCATTATTAAAATTCATCTCATGATGTTGTAAGAACAAAAAAAAAGACATCATCAGAGATAAACAAGAATGATAGAACCAGGTTATAGGCTCCAGTCTTCAAATCTTCTCCCGAACACAATCTTCACTCTGAATGATTCGATCTCAGTCTCTAATTGGCTTCCTTCGCTATTCTAAACCTATCAACAGTAGGTTATGGGGTTTTTATTTTGTAATTTCTTGATATCTTCACCTCTGGCGGTCAAATGCTTTATATAGGCATCGATGGTCTTCTACGTAAAGCCCGTAGATAACTATACGGCCGTATGGTTTTCAAATTCGGCTACGAACTTGGAACTCTAATGTGCGTACAGCCCGTATGGAATCATACGGCTGTACAATGAGAAAAGGGGTAGGAGTGTAGAGCTTTTATCCTCAAATACTTGATATACAAATTTTCTAAAGAATGTTGAAGATGAAGCCCTTAATCTGATTTTGCCAAACAATGATGAATCGAGACATAGTTGAAGAAGATGACTAGTGGAAAAGGTTGTACTTTGATGGAGAAAGAGTAAAAATAAGGGAAAAAAGAAAGTATCGTAATTTGGTTTTACACAAAGATAGACTATTAGAGGGAGAGAAATAAATAATGATAGTTCCTGTTTTACCCTTATAATAAAAAAATTGCATGTATCATTTCAGTATTCTTCTTGTCTGCCCTAAAAAGAACCTTTTCTTTCTCACCTTTATACGTGTATGTATGTGTGTATAGAGTTGAGTTCAAATAACACTAAGAAAACCAGAAGAAACCATTTTATTCACCGATTAATACACTGTTTGTTGAATCAATAATATTTATAGTGTATTCACTGCACTGAGAAATACATTATTTTTGAAACAATTTAAGTACTATATAGCATTCATAAGCGAAGAAATTTATTCACCAATGAATAAAATAGTTTCTGATGGCTTTTAAATATATAATGATTCTCATTTGAATTCACTGCTATATAGTTTTTTTTGTCTCTCTAAAGTAATTCAATTTTAAATAGGTGTTCCAATCTTGTGAAAAAGGTTTTATAAATGGTAAAATCTTTTAAAATTAAGTGGCCTAAATGAAACATATATGAGTCTGGCTCACTATTTATTGATTTTTTTTTTCAAATTTAACTTAAAGTTGGAGATAATAGTGAAGAAAGAAATCACTAAATAATAACCAAGTTTCATAATTGTTCAATTTAAGTCTGTTAGGACATGTTTTTGTAACTGTAGCTAAAATTCTATGTGTATATATAGCGATTATGTCAAGTTCGTCTAAGAGAATGTTTAGGCGAACTTGACTAGCGAACTTGGTAAGTTCGCCTAAGTAGTTCGGGGCGAACTTAAGTTTGCCTGGAGGACTCACTTGCCAATAAATAGGAAATCAAGTGTTTATTTGTGGGTAAGTATGCTAAAGTTAGCATACACAGAGACGGAGTGAGTTTCTATGAGAAGTGAGTCACCACCTCTAGGTAGAGCTCACCTAGAGGTTGGACATGGAGCGTAAACATTGAGATGTATACTCATTCGGTATTGTAATATGTGATGACGACTTTGTTATCGATTATATACATCGTTTCTGTTACATCTATATTTCTGTGTTCGTGTGATTGTTTGATTCGCTTCATGCTTCCGTCTCTACGAGGAATCATCGAGTAATGCGTTGTGATCGTGTGCGTCCTACATGTTAGAAGACGCCACAGGGACTTTCAATTGCTATCAGAGCTACGGCTTAGAACCACAAGGACTAATCGCCTATTAAAGGATTGATTTTTATCGGTGGAATTCTTCAAATTCATGGTATTTTATGAGTTTGATGATTCTAGAGCTTACAGAACTTGAAGATATGAAGTTTTTACCGCCAAAACAAGAAGATTCAATGATTTTTTACTAAAACAGCCCGTTCAGACGAACTTGCAGTCTGTTTCATAGTTACAGGCGAACTTGTTAAGTTTGCTGAAGATGCTCAGGCGAACTTATTAAGTTCGCTAGAGGTTATTCCTAGGCGAAGTTGTTACATTTGCTGTTACTGATTCAACGACTTGATGCTCGGGGGGAGAATATGTCACACACAATGTTGTTTTGGAAAGAGTTTGACCAAATTCAAAAGACAACCTGAAACTTAGGGTGATGATGGTGAGCATAAAGTCATTGATGCAACCATTTCACGAGTTGAGGGGGGAGTCTACAGGATAGAGGGAGTATAGTATTGTGTTGGTGACAAGGGCAAAGGAATTCGATTACAATGGTTTGAGTTTTTGATTAATTGAAATGCTAAATCCTGAGTAACCAAGTAAAATGCTTTACTAAAAATGTTTTCATGGAAGTTTTTTTATTTTCTTTCACAAAGATTTATAAAATCCAAACAAATTTGAAAATTTTAAATCGAAATCATTTGAAGTTAGAGAAGAAATGATAGTACATTAGTAGATGATCTTTCACACATGACCGTAGATTGACCTGCTGATAACTATTTCATATTTTGTGTTTGTGTTTATATGTTCTGATCTAAACTTCTTAGACTGCACAAATAAGAAATGATAGCTTCATGACTGCTCTAACTTGAAAATCTATATTATGTTTAATTTGAATATGTGTATGTAATTTAGATTGTCAGTAGGCTACAAGCGTTTTTAGACCATTAGTAGTATGAAAACATAATAATCTATGTCACAACTGTGATTTGAACCCATATTATGCCGGGTTTGTGAGTTAAAAGATCATTATTAGAAATAGAATATATGGCTTTAAGAATTTTATGAGACCAGTATCGGGTTATGTCATTAGCACAATTTATTCGGTTTGCTTCAGTGCCCATGTCCCGAAAAGCATGCAATTTGAAGTTTAACCAAGATATGTACTTGACAACATCTATTAAACATATACTAGCCCTTGGATCATATTGATACTCTATCTTTATTGATTCCATTGAATTCATTATCCAGAAAACAGTTGGATCCTCATACCTGAATCTTATGATTCCTCATATATAAACCAACACATTTGAATCATTCGATTCTGAATCATTCGATTCTGAATCATTCGATTCTGAATCATTCTAATTCCTTATATCCTTTGGGATCTGCTTGTTTTTCCTGTGCTAATTGATGTAATTTCATCCTGGTGATTGACCTAATCTTGCTCTGAGTCGTATATGTCTTGAAGATAGTGTAATTTTATATTTCTGTTGGCATATATATAGGGTACACGTTGTTTTCATACAAATGGTACACTAACTCACAAGAACGTGGGAGAAAAACGCTTGTAGCTTCAAATTCTATATTACTGACAACCTATATTCACATGTTGTATAATGCAAAATCGGTATGAGTACTTGAGCATGTCATGTTCTGATCTTGTTTTCTTTGATGTTTATCATGTATTATCTCATGCAGTATGTTGATCCTGAAAAGAAAATAATCAAAATTACAAGTTGTGATTGATAATTCTGAAGAACGTTGACTAGGTTTCCTTTAGAGCTGATTAGGATGTGTGATTGATTAATCAGACACACTGATATGATCTTCTTACTCATCGTGTTCAACAAAAATATGTGCTTTACAGTTTTACAGTTCATTTCACTTCAGTTTGTATAGATAAAAATCAAAAAGATTTTATTTTTCCAACTTCCATGGAAATTTTACTTGTGGTTATACTTGGTGGTTCTTCTTTGCCTAAACTGAAAATTGCAGACCGAAGTTGACAAGGGGTCCTTCTCCCGAGTTTTCTTTTAGAAAGAGAGAATGTACAGATGAACAAGACGAATACTACAATTCGTTTGATGATTTTGAAGACTGATGACAATATTTGGAAGTTGTTGTCAAGGGGGAGTCTTTTGGAGCATATTCTGGTGACAACGAGCTTAAAGATTTTGTGTCTTAGTCTTAGAGTCTTTGACTTATAATGTGTTAGAATTGTTAGCAACGGTTAAGAGGGAGTCTGTTAGGACATGATTTGTAACTGTCACTAAAATTTTGTATTGTAAGTTAAGCGAACCTATCAAGTTCGCCTAAGGGAATGTTTAGGCGAACTTGAGGAGAGAACTTAATAGGTGAACTTGTCAAGTTTGCCTACGTATCTTGAGGGGCGAACTTGTTAAGTTCGCCTAGTCTTTGTGGTTTTCCTATAAATAGATGTTTACATGTCATATTCAAAGTAGAGAGTGTAAGAACTAGTGAACATGTAAACAGTGTTTGTGTTGAGAAATACAAAGGAGATTATTTAACTTGTGTTGTTGATTGCTTTACACGTTGCACGTTGATCATGGAATCCACACGTCATCACCGTGTCGTACTGCAAGTCTAGAGATCCGTCACACCCCACCGGGACCTACAAGTGGTATCAGAGCAAGCTTTTGATTAGCAGCAGATTCGTTGTGTTTTCGTGTAAAATCAACATCAAAGTTCATTGCTTTTGAAGATTTTTTCATCTTCTTTTTTCAATTCGTTTGATGATTTTGAAGACTGATGAAAATCTTTGAAAGTTGTTGTCAAGGGAAAGTCTGTTGGAGCATATTTTGGTGACAACGAGCTTGAAGATTTCGTGTCTTAGTCTTAGAGTTTTTGACTTGTAATGTGTTAGAATTGTTAGCAACAATTAAGAGGGAGTCTGTTAGGACATGTTTTTGTAACTATAGCTAAAATTCTATGTGTATATGTAGCGAATATGTCAAGTTCGCCTAAGGGAATATTTAGGCGAACTTGACTAGCGAACTTGGTAAGTTCGCTATAATAGTGACAAGTTCGCCTGCATAACTCACTTGCCTATAAATAGGACATCAAGTGTTCATTTGTGGGTAAGCATGTTAGAGTTAGAATACACAGAGAGGGAGTGAGTTTGTGTGAGAAGGGAGTCACCACCTCTAGGTAAAGCTCACCTAGAGGTTGGACATAGAGCTTAACGTTGAGATGTATACTCATTCGGTATTGTAATCTGTGATGACGACTTCGTTATCGATTATATACATCGTTTCTGTTACATCTATATTTCTGTGTTCGTGTGATTGTTTGATTCGCTTCATGCTTCTGACTCTACGAGGAATCATCGAGTAATGTGTTGTGATCGTGTGCGCCCTACATGTTAGAAGACGCCATTTGGACTTTCAAAGTCAATTTGTAAAAAAGAATAAGTAAATAGTAACCAAAACTCATATATATTTCATTTAGATCACTTAATTTAGGAGAAAAAAAGTTATAAGATTGAAACACATATTGAAAGTTCTGTGAATTTAGTGACTGTTAGAACACTTTATGTAAATTAATCTCTTTATTAAATATAGGAATGCACATAAATTTAGCATATTATTTCAAAGATATTCACATAAAAATACTAAAATCTTAGATAAATCTACAAATAAATGAATTAATTTCATTGGTTCACCTAAATAATTGTGATTTTGTAAAGAACCATTCTATGTCGGTTATAATAAAAAGTCCCAAAATCCTAAGAAATGTAAGAAACAAAGGGTAAATGCGTCCCAAAAAAGTAAAATTTTGGCAGCATTTAAAACAATGATGGAACTAGATAAAACTCAACAATTGTTCACCTTTTTTATTATGTCCAGCATCTCTATCTATATGTGTGTGTGCGCGTGTTATACTCAAATTAAAGATAATAAAACTTTCTGTTTAATAATATAAGTTTTTTAAATAATAAAATATATAAAAGTAATTTGAACAAAAATTGTTAGAATCTAGAAGGGGTGAATAGGTTAGTTTGAAAATTATTCTAGTTTTTGACAACTTTTATCTAATTCATGGAAACATTTAGTAATTTTCAAGTATATAAAGAGACCAGGGAAGAGATGACTCCGGATGTAAACTGGTTTCAATGGATGTTAACGAATTCACTGTGCGTCCACTCCTCAATCTTCAATAGAGAGTTTGTCTTCATTATAATCGTCTCTCCAGGCCGGAAGAGATCACTGTTACAACGTCCCACTAAGAAGGTAGCGATCACTTTGAACATCTCACTAAATGAGTAGTGATCACACTTTCAACATCTCACTAATCGATTAGTTATCACCCTTATAACGTCTCACTAATCTAGTAGCGATCACCCTTGCATTATCTCCCTAGTGTTAATCTCTCTAAAGTCTATATGGGTGTTGAGTATGAATATTACATTATAACTCACAAACACCTCTCTCGGTCACTCATGGGTGTTGAATAAGAATATTACATTAAGTCTCTCAAACGTCACTTCCCTTGCATCTCTATAGTCTCTCTCTTAAAATGGAAAGTATTTTAGAGCTTGAGATTTATTTGAATATTGATGATAATATGGAGCTTTTATTCTTGCAAGAGGCTAAAAAGAGTGAGGGGTTGCACTTACTTAAATGGACAAAAAGGAGAGAGAAAGCAAAATCTACCCAGTAGGAGTACGATAGAACCACGGTTAGACCATGCACCTTCTGTAGTCCCCACGATTGATACACTGCTAGAACGTGTATCGATCGTACTTATTTTGTCCACCTTTTTTCTGTAGGTCCCTCGGGTGTGGCGGATCGTCACATGCAAGTGGGTCTACTAGTCGGACCGAGTGCGGAATGCCCGTGACTAGGCGGAGAGTCTAGCTAAACAAAGTAAACCGACAAGAGAAAACAATTTAAACGTTCTTTGTATTATAAACACTTGAAGGTTACAGAGAAAAGCACTGAGATTACAATCTGCGTATTTGCAATAATTCCTGCGTACTTAACTTCTATCAACCTATCCTATTTATACAAGACCTGATGCCTGCCCACTTAGCAAGTGCGCAGGGAAAACTGCTCTTGCGTACTTAGCAAGTACGCAGAGTTGTTCTTGCGTACTTGCTAAGTACGCATGAGCTTTCTCCTGCGCACTTACAAGTGCGCAAAACACTTAGAGAATTTTGCAACATTCAATATGTAAAAGTAAGTACAACTCGATAAACTAATACATAAAGACTCTTACATACAAAGACAATTACAAACAAGACAAGACAACCTAAGACTAAGACTCTATCTGTCCAGAGTGTTTGTCACAGGAAAGTGCTTCAACATTTTCTCTTAAAAATTGATCTGAAGCAATGGGTCTAAGAACCAAGTTTGACCATCTTTTAAAGCTCTTAATTACTAAAAATTTTAGTTTCTTTAGATGGCCTTTTATCTTGATCATAAGGGAGAAGGCCCAATGCTTGGTATGCCAAGTATATTTTCTTACACATATGAGTAGCCTTTTGTCTCTTCCTCCTTTGGATGCCCAATAATACCCTAAATGTGTAGACAATCCTTTCTTAACTTGTCTTCATTTGAAAATACTCTTTTTTATGAAACATTCCCCCATTTCTTGTTTTTATAAAACCTTTTTATAGCTTTTATAAATTAATTGAGTAATTCATTATATTTTGCTTTTGTCTTTGTGTTGATGCGGAATCCAATGTTTAACTTTTGGCACTATATAAAATAATGTCATGGAATCTTATTGATTATTCGTCATTTACCCTCATCGTATTTTTTTTTGCATGTGTAGCTTTCTTGTCGTTGAAGCAAACTTGTGTGTTGTTTTTTAAAATAATCTTCAACAAAATGTCCAAAGGCATGACGGTGGATCCATAGTCAGACCGTCCATCGATCATGGATATTCCATCTTCTTGAATCACTTGATCGTAGGCCATAAAATTAGCGGTTGATCCACGATTGCATCGTACCATCGACCGTGGACCTTCTGTTTACTATTCGTGAATTATATATGATCTAATTTTTATCATTATCAGAATATACAGATTGATGATGACAAAAATTATGAACATGTAGCGGAATTGGAAACAAAAAATTAATTATGTTAACATGTTCATAGTCTTACCCAGGGCCGGAGCTGATCATGGGCATGGTGTCGCCCAGGGCCCGTTCTCCCGGGGCCCCAAAATTTTTAAATTTTTTTATATTATATATATATATATATTTTTAATCCATTTAGATAAAGAATGAAATGCATTATGATTGAAGCTTTAGGGACCTATGTGTAAAATTTCAATTATCATGTCCCCTCATGCAACCCTATGCCGCAAGGGCTGTTCCTTTAATTCTGGAACACATTCTCGACAGTTCTCAAGGAGAGGACTAATTGGGTTGATATGCGTCAAAGATTGAAGATTAATGAAACAATTGATAAAGTTCAATACGAGTAGTTCAAGAAGGAAAGAGATCAGTGGAAAAAAAGTCATTTTGAGAAATATTGTACTAGTGAAGTATCTTGCTAAACATAATTTAACATTTTGTGGATCAAACGAGAAGTTGTATAAAAATGTGATGGAAACTTTATAGGTGCCATTGAAATGTTGGCAAAGTTTGACGTGGTTATTAATGAACATGTCCGGCGTATCACCAATGATGAGATTCATGTGCATTATCTTGGACATCATATCTAAGATGAGATAATACTTTTTCTAGCTCAAGAAATTAAAAAAGAAATCATCAACAAGATAAAAGAAGTAAAATATTACTCAATCATAATTGATTGCACTCCCGATGTAAGTCACCAAGAACAGATGACTTTAATAGTCACGCGTGTGAAGTTCTCAACTTCTAATCTGATTTTGTTAATACTTGATTAATCAATCATACTTGTGTATTTTTCTCAGGTATGTGAAGTCAATTATTTCTTATATATTGTTGATCAAGCTAGTGTTTCTCTTAAAACAAGATTTGACTGATTCAAAGAGTACGTATGAAAAATTATTTGCTTTCTTGTTTCCTAACAAGTTGAGGGAGTTAGAAGATAAAGATCTTAAGTTGAGTTGTTGTGTTCTGGAAGATGCACTCAAGTTTCATGAAAGATCTGATATTGAGTGAGATGACCTTTATATGGAACTGAATTTATTTTACACATTACAAACCAGTGAAGTTATCAACCCTACACATGTTTTGAAACATCTTAAACAAATCGACTATTTCCCAAATGCAATCATTGCATATAGAATATTATTGACTATTTTAGTGACGGTGGCATCTGCAGAGATGAGTTTCTCAAAGTTGAAGTTATTAAAATCTTACTTACAATTAACAATGCTCCAAGAAATACTTAACGGATTGGCAATTGTAGTTATCGAGAACGAAATATTAGACGATATGGACTATATGAAGACTTGATCAATCAATTTGCTATAAAAATGCTAGGAGATCTGCACGATTCTTCGGTTAACTACTACAATGTGTCATTCTAAAACTATAATTTTGTTATGTTTATTGGTATAAAGATTTTTACCTTAATAATGAATTTTTTTATTTAATTTTTTTTATCATTTGGGGCCCATTTTTCTAGCTCGCCACGGCCCCTAAATCCTCAGCTCTAGCCCTGGACAATTACCTTTCTCCCATTTTTTTCAAATCAACAATGGTTGCTCCCCATGAAATGACTCTAGTGAATCATGTACTCTGTCGGCTCAGTTGAGAATTTCTAAGCCTCTTTAGTTTGGACCGGTCGGTTGGGGTGGATGACGGTTAAATTGTCGAATCATGAACCACGATTGAACCGTCGAACTGAAAATACACATAGATGAAAAATATATAACGATATGATGTATACCATGTTTTTAGATTGATGAAATTTAATCAATGGAATTGAGAATCCTTGAAGTCATGACTTCTAATTGATTCGACAATGTTGCTCACATTCATGAGACTTCGGTTTGATCAACACTACTATCTGCAACTCTCGTCCAATTCTTCTTCAAAGTTCTCGTGTCTGAATTCTAAGCGGTATCTTTTGCTTCTTCACACATTCCGGTTTCGTCCTTCCTTAGACTCATTAGGGGAGCGGCTCCAGCTCCCGATCAGTGGTGCGTCCGTAGTGTAAACACTTTGGGGCACGTACACTTTTCAAATCGTTGAGGATTTCCCCGGTGAGAACAATAGGAGTAGCCAATAACCTAAGAGTTCAAGCACAAACCAATCAAATACGATCTTTAAACATTTGGCCCGTCACATTCTCCCACCACCAAACCATGCACGTCTTCGTGCATTTTCTGCATTTCCCCGGACAGTACCCCGAACATTGGCTTCGCTTTGGCTTTGGCTTTGGCAAAGGGACGCTCAAAAAAAAGTTAATCTCGGTGTGTGGCGACCTTCCTGGAATCGTTCCACCTAGATCCACCACTTGGGCCGGTCCATTACCCTTAATGGCGATCAGTAGCTAGTTCCAGATCACAACGACCACAGATTCCTACTACCGGTTCAACAGTTATCAGCTCTAGGGCGCTGATGACTCATTTTCCAGACTTGGGGCGCCTGTTTCGGGTACATGGCACTGAAGAAGTTTTTGGATTTATGGCGTTGATACGTGGGGTTTTGAACCTTATTGTCTGGGCTTCTAACTTTGTTTCTGGCAACTAGATGAGTGGACTAATAACATTCTTTACGGTTTCATATCTCTGTGACACTCCCGAGTTAGATCATACATGCTCATCCACGA
The DNA here is from genome assembly GCA_023525975.1 of Smallanthus sonchifolius. Lineage (NCBI taxonomy): Eukaryota > Viridiplantae > Streptophyta > Magnoliopsida > Asterales > Asteraceae > Smallanthus > Smallanthus sonchifolius. Next base: position 53,575,124 of record CM042025.1, on the reverse strand, counting down.
GTCCTTAGACACCTTCGTCGAGAGTAAAATTCCGTTTGACTGAGTTGAAGTTTGTGACCACCTTTAACACCGGTCGCCCCTCAGACATCACACCTTGTCTTCGGGTTAAAGCTCGCCAACCAAC